>JACCHW010000050.1:0-223578 GCA_018907185.1 Platyscapa corneri | reverse complement strand
TAACAAATGAATTATTCTAATAAATTTATAATTGTACCTAAAGTCAGTATTTTAAACATTTAAACTTCGGTCGACATAAAATTACGTCAATTTTGATCGTAAACCAAATCTCAAAGGGTTTTTTTTTTTTTTTTTTTTTTTTTTTTTTTTCTTTTTTTTTTTTTTTTTTTTTTTTTTTTCTTTTTTTTTTTTTTTTTTTTTTTTTTTTTTGGGTGGGGGGGGGGGGGGGGGGGATCTCAAATACTTGAACTTACGACATATTATTGTTCGAAAATGATTTGTAAATTTAACAAGAATTTTTTTCGTACAATATCATAAAGTTATATGCACTTTTAATCCAATATTGTAAAAAATCGAAATAAACCTTAATATTGTTGTGACCATCGTTATAATTTTGGGCACAGACAGGCTAACAAAAACTTTGAAAAGATAGGTGAACCGGACGGTGTTAATGCCCTCTAATCAGGTTCACTGATAAGACGCTGTCAAGAAAAGAAAGAAAAGGCAAGTAAGGCGCTAGCGGCGTGCATTACGCCTTATCGGCTGGGTGTATGGACGAGGCTATCGGCTTCCTGTATTACGAGGCTTGTGCACGATGAACAATGAACCCAATGAAGCCATCGAAGCTGACAACGACTCTTCGCTTTCGAGCCACATACGTGCAACACACCTCTTATGCAATGTAATTGAATTAAGTGTGACACAAGAATCAAGTTCGATAAGGGCAGTAAAGGAAATTAAAGGGAGACAGACTACAGAAACACGATTTTGCATTATTTTGGATGATTCTTATTTACAGATCTTCTAATGTTTGATTTTTTGTGCTACAGCTCTAATAATAAAATTCATCGAATTTTATTAAAAATAATAAAACTAATTTATTAATATTTTTTGGATAACTTTTCAATTAAAATTTAATTAATTTTTTAACGTTAATTAAACTTATTTCATTGTAAGAAAAACATCTTTTTTTTGATTAATTATAATTAGAATTTGTTTATATGCTAATATAAGTGTAACGTCGCTAATATATTACTGAACAGTAATGATTGGTTTACAAGTAAAGAAATAAAAACAAAGTATCAAATAAAATAAATTTATTAGTGTCATTTTTATCATTAGTATTAATTACATCTGATTTAGAAAAATAATAAAATAATTATAGGGGAAACTGAAGACAGAAACGGCTAGGCGCTTCACGAACAGGGCAGAAACAGGAACCCAGAAAGCGGAACCGAGGGTACGCGGAGAAACATGAGTAAAAGCTAGTGTAGGACAACAAGAGGAAAACCCGAGTGGTAACCGGTGGGGGAGCAGCTGAAGATGGCGAGGAATTAGTATGTCGTAAATAGAAGGGAGGTTTGAAAAATAGGTTCAACGGGAGGGATGCAGTAGGCGGGCAAAGATGAAAAAACAAAGGGTTGGGGAGAACTGTGAGGGAAGAAGGTCAGAGGGACCAACAGAAGGGCGGAAGAACTGGTGGATCACGCGGTGATAACTAGCCGGATAGGGGGCTTGGGCATAGGGGCGTGAAATGGATGAACATGTTGGATGTGGGAATGGGAGGGTACTGGGTCCCATGGAACATGGTGAATATGGCAAGAGGGGGTGACGAAATAGAAAGACAGGGAAAGAAGTAGATACCAGCTTGGGAATATGCGCCTATCGGGGAGGTGGGAGGGGCAGATGAAGATAAATACGAGGATCGGAGAGACAGGTGAAAGGAGTCGGCCTAGGAGTCTACCAGACGGAGGCAACAAAGTGTGCACAAAGGCTGAGTAATACAACGGATAGAAAGATGTAGGGGGGAGATACAGGATGCGGAGGTACGCAGGCAGCTAAAAGACAAATGGACCACTGGTTAAGGCAAGAAGGAGGGCGGGGAGGGAGTGATAAGAGAGAAAGGACTATTAGCGGGAAGTACGAAGGAGGGATAATAAGATCATCCATAGCGTGAGGTAGATAGACGGAATCAGAGGTGAGAAAAAGTAAACGAAGCGAAATCGGAACGTAGGGTGATTCGGATGAAAGGGGAAACGAGGGAAGCCTGAAGACGCACTAACAGCAAAGGAAAAAGGAAAGAATAATGGTCGGCTCGAGCCCGGAGGGACGGGCCATCGAGGAGTACACCAAAAGGACAGGAGGATGCGCAAGGGTCGGAAGGCAAGGGGAACAAGCTAGGGGGGGAAAAGGGAAAGTAGGGGGGACAAGTAACAAAGGGGTGCAAGAATGCACAGGAGAAGAGAAACAGGTATAAAAGGGGCGGTGGAAAACGGAGCAGATACTGGGTTTAAGGCAAAGGACCAGGGAAGCGACGGGGGGCGGACAGCAGAGGCAGAGAAGGGGTCGCTAAAACAGTCAAGGGAGGCGGGCCAGGATGACTGCACGGCGAAAGGGGCCGAAGAGACGGTCCGCCGTAGAGAGAGGGGCAGCGAGAACAGGGGAGTACGCGCGGTCACTCACACGGGCAGAAAAGGCCAAACGACGGCGGAACCGGGGCATGCGGAAAAGGAAAGTCACGAGGAAGACGAAAAATAAGAAGAAAACATGTGGGCGCACCAGAGGGAAGGGTGTGCGAAGAAATATGCGGCAAAGGGAAGAGAAAACACGAGGAGAAAAACAAAGACACAGAAAAGAGGAAACGAGAACGGGAGAGAGGCGAAGGGTAGGGAGTACGGAGTGAACAGGGAAAGGGAAGGTTGGAGCGAGTGCCAATAAAATGAAAAAAGCACCAATTTTAGACTCCCCTGTGATCTATTTGTAGATCAGAAAACTTTTATTTTAAATAATTTTATCAATGATTAGAACCATTGATCTCACAGATAATTATTGTAAATTTAAAAAATTAAAAGAATACATTATTAGAATGCAGCGAATATGCTCGATCAATTTCTATCTAAATATAAAAAAATTATTTTTATATAAGCATATCTATCAAACATATCAATATTTTTTCAAAGAATCATAAAATGAGAGAAGATTATGTCAATAATAAATTGAATATAAGATAAAAATTAATTTCTTCTTATAGTTCATTTGATTATAAAATATTCATATTAAATTATTTCATTATCAGCATTATATCGTAGAATTGAAATTCTTAATGATTCATCGACGAAAATAATACTACGTACTTACCATAATCACGAGCTAATTTCTAATTAATAAATATATTTTAATAAATGAATATAAATGAAATAGATATAAATATAAAATAATTATAAAAAATCTGTTTTAAAAAGTGGGAAAATAAAAAATATCACTATTAGACAAGATTAAATAATGTGTGATCAATTATAATAATAAATTAAGAATCTAACATTACTCTGAATTTAAAATTATATTTTTAATATTATGCATAGGAAAGTTTACTTTCAATACTAGATATATTATTTTTAAATTAAAAATCTTCAATATCTAATTTTCAATATCTAATCTAATCATATGTAATGATTTATACCATTTTTTACATTAAAACAAGTCATTTAATAATTTTAAATACTTATTGTAGTTTAACATAGAAATAATATATTGTATTTAAACTTTTTAAAAAGTAAAATTGATATTCTAATAATTTATAATAATAATTTTAAATATAAATCTAAGTATATTAAGTTTAATATATGATATCTTTATGTATTTAGAAAATAATAAATAACTAACTGATAAGAATTGTACAATTAAATAAATTTTTTAATTTATATGGTAATAATATCTTTTATAAAATATAATAAATAAAAAATAAGTAAAATAAAAGCGAAAAACCTTTCATTACTCTTTGGCAATGACGTAATATTTTTGTCAACATTACAGCAGCGAAATTATTAAGGAAAAAGCTTGATGGAATTAAAAAGAATTAAGACAGTTATAGAGTGGGTCATAATTATATTTTAAACTCTCATATTCAAAGTGCTTTTGAGCGTTTCTTTTGTACCTGTTTGCATCTTGTGTGCATCAATAAATATAGGTCTTAAACAAATACTCATGCATATGGTGTTGGAAAAAAGTAAGATATTACGATTTTTCTTGATAAGGGATGATAAATCAGCAAACATTTTTAACTAATATTATACATGAATTTATAATAAAACTGTTTTTAACGATTCATTAATTTTCTCTCCGAATAGCATTACCGATGATTTCTTATTAGTGCTTATTTATGAATAATATTCAGAATTATTTCAAATCTGATCCATTTTGTTACTTTTTTAATAAGTTTAATTTATAATTTATTGTTTTTTACTTAACATCCACCTTAAGAATATAGATTTAAATTAAAATTAGTTTTTAATGAATTTAGATTATTCATTGATTTATTATTTTCTTTTACAGATAGAAATATGTTTTTTGAATTATTATATATCATATTAAAAAATTAATTAATATTTTATAAAAATATCTACTCGTGTATACTATAAAATCACTTACGCTTTACTTTATTTCGGTATCAGATGTAAACATATTTCTAATGTCCTTGTATTTAAGTTTATTGTATAACAATATTATCATTTTAATAATCGTAACTTCGGTTATTTTTTAATACTATTACAAAATTTAAATGTAATTATATTTATTGTATGTATAAAGAATATAATTAAATATAAAAAATCTCTAAATATTAAATATTAACTAAAATGAACTTTTATGTTTCTTGAAGCCTAATTTTATAGTAATACATGTAGATTAAAATTATAATAATCATTTTTGCAAATACATTTGTAAAAAATTACAAAAAATTATTTATAAAATGAAAAAATTGTTTTTAATACTATAATTTTATTCATTCATAAGTATTAGTTTGTCATCTATATTTTTTAAATACAGATACATTATTTTAATATACGTTGTGTATCCATATTTTGATTAATATCATTAAATTTATAGCTTTTGCATCATATATTTAAATAATAAAGCAAATTTCTCAATCCAATTTCAAAATATTATAAATATAGTACATAATAATTCACATTGATTTATTCAGAATTCACTAAATTATAAAGTATATATTTTAATAAACAGTATTAAAAAATATGTTTAATAAAAACTATTCTCAAAAATATTTTAAGAGTTTTAAAACAGAAAAGAAATAATTCTTTAGATTTACTTCTGTCTCGTAAGTAAAGTTTTACATTAATATCATTGTTGGTTGCATGTAGTTATATTCAATGTACGCACGTACAGGGACACACTTTATACTCTTGGTTCTCACCGCGACGATTAAAAAATAACTTTCCATTTGATTTGAAAAAAATTCTTTCCAAAGATTTTTGAAAAATATCTATTGAAGAATATATTCAATTATTATATTTATACAAGTTGTATAATTAATTAATTAATTAATGGTATTTTGTATCATTTGTTTTCTAAATGAAAGTAAAGCAACGATTATTGTATCTAGAAATATAATAGTAAAACAATTATTTTTATTTCAAATTTTTATTGTCATTATAGCTTCTTAGTTTTGTTTTGGAAAATTTAATAATAAAAATAAATGCAGTTTTAAAGACGGTTAAAATCAGAAATTGATTAGATGATATCTTCAAAATTGTCAGGAAAGTTGATAACTTTAATTAATATCTTAACTATAGTATTACAGTTGCAATTCACAAACTGTTTTTATATAAAAGTAAGTATATATACTACGAATTATATGATTTTTTGATCTAGTAAATATATATATGTTGTTAATTATATGGTTTTTTTATCTTAGAATCGTATATAAAATTTTAAGTAATTTTAAGATGAAGAATTAAATCAATTAAAAAATTAAAATTTACAAAAGTTTTATTGAAATATTTGGAAATAGAAGAATTCGAATATTGATGAGTTACAGTTGTCTAAAATTTTAAATATTTATGCAGATGCTTTATTCATATTTATACAAAACTTTCATTCATATATACTATGTATTCAATATATGTATAATATATGCTGAAGTTTTTAACATTTTATTATATAAACATTTTTTACTATCCACGCAATCATACTTGTCGATCTTAAGATTTATCACGTATAAAATACTTATTCTAGTACTTGAGTAGACAAATTTGTTATATTTACTATTTTAGTAGATCCTTAAAATATAGATTATATTTTAATTTTTAATTGTTAAGTATATAGATATTTTTATTTCATAAAAAATATAAATCTAATATAAATAAATTTATATCGAACCACCGGTAATAAAATATATACATTGATTGTCATTATTACCATGGACAGTGGTAAATACCAATTATTGATTATTCATCTATTTTCGATTGATAATGATGATATCTATTTGTATAAATCATTTTACTTCGCACCCACGCACACATGCACATAAAAATTAATAAGATAGTATAAAACTACATTTAAAACTTATACAATATAAATTAATATAATAATTTGATTTTTATAAATTTAAAAACTAATGCTAGATCGCTTGTGCACTGACATAAATACCATAAAATGTAAATATTAGGTAATTTGGGTGTTATGGCGTACAAATTTTTTATAGATTAGAATTGATTTAAAGTAATGGTAATGTACGCTGCAATATTAAGGTCTTTAGATTATTAAACATAGACTACATCCATACCGTAAGACTTGAAAACAAAATAGTGAGTAGTATAATACTATATAAAGTTGTATGCATTGTAAGCCACTATTCCAGCTGTTATATTTATCAAAATTTTATTAAATTTTTGGTTATTCTAATAAATAAAGCTTTCTTTAAATCCTTAATTAAATTTTGCCTCATTAGCATTCACAAAAATTTTTTATTTATATATTCAAAACATTAAATCGATAATTAATATCATATCAAATACTTTAGTATAAAAATATCTTATTTACAAAATGTAGTTTGCTAATTATATATATGATTTTCTTTTACAGTAGTTTATTCTTTGGCACAGTGAGTTGAATTAAAAATTAAAATCAACTAAATTATATAACAGATGATAAGTAAATAGATAATATGATAGCTGTATAAATTAATGTGCTGCAACCTTATAAAAATTTAAATGCTTTGCATGTCTCCACATAATAATCTACCTCATTCTTCTTTTTCTTTTATGTAATAAAACGAATATTTTTAGCATTTTTTGATTAAGACTGTGTTTACCAGAATGTTAATACAATTAATAGTAATTCTTGGTTCATCTACTGCCTATCTACCTGTTTCTTTTTTTTATTATTTGATAAATGAAGTTTTAGAATAATTCAAGCATAAATGTATCAAAAGAAAAGAAGAATAGTTGAAAAAAGAAACAATAAGAACGTTATAAAAGAAGATAAAAATTGATAGAGATTAAAAGACATTTCAAATATCTCAAAATATAGTAGTCAATGATGAAGAAGAACAATTACGTTGTGCATTCGTGCCTGCAGATTGAAACTACTAAACCTATGTAATCACTATCATTTTAAAGCAAATCTTCCACTTCGGCGAGAAAAAGCATGACGGTATGAGAAAGAGAGAGAGAGAGAGAGAGAGAGAGAGAGAGAGAGAGAGAGATAGTAAAAAGATACAGATATCACGAAAGTGTCGTTATACCGGGATACTACTGTTCTGTTTCTTTCCTCTTTTTAATTTCTACTAGTTTCTTTATCTCATTTACCTATTTTGTCTTGAATGATTTCTAAATATTTTGATATTTTTAAGCATATTTCATTTATTTTTGTTTATGTTTGTATATAAGTAATATTGTGCAGTGAAAACAAAGTTAGTTTGACTTGTGAAATGAAAAAATGAAAACCAAAAGCGTATATTATAATAATTCTCATTTGCCTTGAGTAATTTTTTAAGGATAATATATTAACCTTTAGTTAAAACTACTTTGTAAAAAAATCTTATAGATATTTTACTTTGTTAATTAAGTGCTTATAAATATAAAAATGTAACTATGTAGTTTAACTATTATAATAATACATATAACTTTACTCTATTAGTTAGTAAACTTCAGTACATCTATTATGTAAAAAAATCCTTAGAAATTTTTTTATAGTAAAATTAAACTCTTTATTTGATCATAGTTTGATGTGATCATATAAAAATATTTTATATACAGTATTAGTACGTATAGCAGTATCAGATGAAATTTTTTTCTAAAAACTATATAAATAAAAATTTTAATTCACATAATAATACCTAAAATAAAATTTATTTATTATAAACTGCAAGAAAATTTATAAATTCACTTTATAAAGGAAATATTCAATCTAAAATTTTAATAAATATTTGTAAAACATTATATTATCATATGTAATATTTTTTAGTATCACAAAAAGTAAAACCTAGATTAATTTGAAAATGTTTATATTATAGAACAAATATAAATATTTATATGTATTAAAAGTAATAATTATTATTTGATAAATAAGATGTTGTTACGAACATATTAAAAAAATTTTGCTGTTATAAATTATTTTTACAAATATATTTTTTATAGAATTTACATAAATTTTATATTATTACTATTGAATTCTAAAATTTTTTATAAAAATATAATATTAAATTACGTTTCTTAAAATATCAAATTAAGTAAAAATTTTATGACCTTATCTCTATTACTAGATATAATTTAAAATGTAACTATAATTTATTTATTACAATCATATTTTAATTAATATAAATTAATGAAAAAAATTCATAAGAAAACTAAAGGTTTTTTAAAATAAAGATAATAGAACTTAAATTTGTATCTATAAGAATATAGTTTTAATTGTAGTAAATGAAATATGTAATACATATTAAAAGAGCTCTAATTTGAATAAATTTAGGATGCATTTATTTTAATAAAATGAAAAAGCAGCGAAATATGTATAAATATAAATTATTTTCTTTATACAAATTATTAACTTTTAATTTCATGAAAAATATTTTTGTGTAAAGTGAAAATCTTTAGACGTTTTAAAAATCATAGCATAAATAAATGATATATAATAAATATACTTCTCAATAAAAAAATAAACTAATCAATAGAAATTAATAGATTATTGTTAATTATAATCATTAATTAAGTAATAAATTTTTTTTATTTATTTAAACAGATATTTAGAAAATTATTTAACTTTGTAAAAATTATCGAGGATGTTGACCTACGATACATACAATATCATTAGCAATTGATAAGAAATAATTGTGCCCCGGAACATTAGAAAAAATATACTAGTCCTTGTTACTTCAAGGTAAAATATATTACATCATCATCTAACATACTGTATTTATATAAACTTCTAATCTTTCGGTGCAATGAAATTTAGTTATATGACGGCTCTGTATACTTGTGTGTTATTGGCAACGCCATTTTTAGTGGTTCGAGTACACATTAGGTCAGGCTGAATCAATGATGTAATGCATACACCTTTAACTTTTTAAGAAAAGACCAATTCATAAAAAAAATTAAATTTAGTTTTTAATTATCTATATTTAGAAAAATGTTTATTATAAGATATAATCCAGAAAAATAACAATTTATTTGAAATAGTATTAGTTTAAATTTTTTGAAGATAGTTTTTATTAATATTATATTTATTTATATTATTTTTATTATAACTTTATCTTTGAGAATTAACATAAATAATTGTACGAGAAAATTTCTAAAGTAATACAGTAACTAATCTTCAGTCATTATCTCTTTATCAAATACCCAAAGTTCGAATTTCGTAACCGATAAATATTTACCACTATTTTTTAATGAAATATAAACGTTATATTTATTCTAAAATTTTTCTGTATATACGCATCTACGCATTTATGCAGATACACATACATGTACGTAAGCAAATGTGCATACATGCTTGAACGAATTTACGCAGCTACACAGGTGTCATTGCACCCATTTACACGTATCTGCATTTATGCATGGACGCATACATGCCCGTATGAATGAGTATATTTATATAAGCATAAATGTATGTTTGTGTGTATAATTCGTGGATGCACGCATGTGTATATGTATAAATGTATTTATAAAGATACATTTTAATTCTACACTTTAATAAAAAATTGATACATAAGTAGTTACTATTTAAATATTACGTAAATTTGCTAAATAATTTATCACTCTAATCTTTATAAATAAATTTAATACTAAGAAATTTATAGTGTACAAGTATGAATTACAAATTATTTTATCTTAGTTTTAAAACAGCGCTAATTCTTTAAATTTTCATTTTGTACAATCTTATGTGTAGCTTTGCTCTTATATATTCCTTTATATATATAAAGGAATTTAAAAATAATTATCAGACAGTATGTATTTTACTCTTCAATAATAGATATTAGTAATTCAATTAATTTATAACAATTGCATGAATTTATGCATGAATACTTTGAATACCAATTAACTAAAAATTTTGAAGTAAATTATTTAAAAAGTCTTTGCTGTTAAACTCGCTATCTTTCTCTCACTTTCTTTCTCTCTCCCCCTCTCTCTCTCTATCTCGCGCTAGTGTGCGCGCATATACGCGTAACAACATAATAATATATGTACTTATGTATATTATTCTAAAATTTTAATGAATTATTATTTATTTTGCAAATTTTAGGTAAGCAGAAATTATATTTTAAAAAAAAAAGTAGATTATCTTTGACTTTACAGAATTTAAAAATAAGTTAATATAAAAATTATAATCTATTTTTAAACCGTTCTTTTTCTTTCAATCGTTTTAAAATAAGTAACATGATTTTTAAATTTATAAAGACAGCTTTAAATATTATTTACATTACGCTTTCAGTCCTACTAATTTTCTGTATTATATCATCTCACTATATGTGTATTGTAATGATTACATAAAAATATTTAGAGAAATAAAGATTTTGCGATTCTAAAATTCCAAAAAATATTTTTTTTTTAATATTTGCCATGGAAAGCATAGGTAAATAATGCAGTAGCGATATAAACTGTTACTTAGCTTCTTTCTGATCTAACTTAATGAGTATATTCACATAAAGGCGCGTGCATATGATTCTATAATGTTGAGTTAAGGTGAAGTGACGCTTGTACATTCGTTTGGGCACGTTTTCGTTTATAGCCTTGGATTTCTCTATGTACGAATTTCACACTTATCTCTAGATCATCTAACAAATGATAATCAATGGAGATTTATAATATATTATTATATTATAAAATATAAAATTAATTTTATTTTACCGTTAAAATAATAATAAAAGTCGAACTTAGTTATGAAAATAAACATGTATGAAAATCATTATTATTACTAAGAATTAATTTGAATTACTAGCTTCATTACATTGGTTTATTACTGAATTATAATATATTGAGAAGCAAATATTTTTATTATATAAATAAAAGCTTGTTATACTTGAAACAATTACCATTTTCCAAAGAGAGTGTACGTTAATTTTATTAAATTTTATAAAAAAATTCCTTGTAATTCATTTAACTTGCAAGGAAAATTTTTAATTTTTAAAAATATTATATCTATTTACTCGATAAATTAAATTTAAGTTTATTAAATTAATTATAAAATAAATTTAAATTAATTAAATTGCAGTTTTTCTAAGAGTTGATACAAATTTAATTTTAATGGACAACATAGCCTTTTTAAAATTAAAAACAATAAAACTACATAATACGTATTAAACATATTTTCGTACAGTGTATATTGAATAATAATTAAAATCATGATTCTAAGGTAATTTAATTACTGAATATTAATATCAGTTTTTTTCATGCAGATTTTATAGGCATATATTTTTACGATGCAGACTTTTAAATCGAAAATTATCTCCATCTTGGATAAAAATATAATTGAACTAAAAGTTCTAAAAAAATGAAAGTAAAACAAACCAATCATAAGAGAAATCATTACAAACTTGGCATGACTCAGAACATTGTTTTCAATTACCGAGGCCAAAACTCATTGTAACCTCGAAAAGAAAAAAATAGATTGAGCAATGAAATTATCAAAAAAAAAATCATTCAATACCAACAAAAACTTATTAAGCAAGAAGCAAGTTTTAACTATAAGTTTATATAGTTAAAAAAACCTTAAAAACAAATGAATTCGCACTTGAAGAATTGATTGGAAGAATTGTTTGTATTTATAAAAAAGTTTATATCTTATCTACTGTGATAATATCAATAGAAATATATTCTACAATATATGTTTTATAAATATTTAGGAACGTGTTTTATTAATGATATAAGAAATTTTTATAAAATTTAATAAGAAAAAGAATAAGATATAAGAAACTATTTTTATATAATATACATTAAATTAAAAAGAGTATCTTAATCATGTCTTATTGAAACATTATACAAATTTTATAAATATGAATATAATTCTTTCGTATTATTTAGTAAAATATAGAAACAGTGAGAGTGGAACACATGTATCTATATCTTATGCCTAGAATATTGTTACAAGACTTTGAAAGGCTGTAGTGTAAGCGATATAGTCAAGCGCGTAACACATTACAGTAAAATAAATGACATATACATTTCATTTCTGTCATTAACACGTAGTCATCGTTGTTCTCATCATTTCCTTGTCTTCCTAACTTAAAATAACGATAATTTAATACACTTGTCATACATTCATTATTATTAGTATTATGGTAGATCTTAATTATCGTTCAAAAATTTATATTTTAAATAAAATACATTTATGCTAATGTACTCTAAATGTAATTTATAGTTATACAACTTAACGTTCTTTTATTTAATTTTATACATACAGAGTTTATTGCTACTTAATCCTTTTTGATAATGGACTACATTAAAAAAATGTTATTTGATATTAAAAAATTGAAATCTTATATTGTATAGAACTTATGTTATATCGAAGTTTACGACATAATTTTTTTTTTATTATACCTGATTTTATATTATGAATTTTTAATAACATATTTAATAAATTCAGCAAAAAATAAAATATGAAATATATCAAAGAATATTTTAATAGATTTAAACAATATTATTATGTAAATTATCAATTTCTGTTGAAACATGAAACATTTTAATAATTACAATAAATAAATAATTCATTTTTAGATTATGTAAGTTTTTAATAAATATTATTTGATTATCTATAAGAGTTGTTAAACTAAATGAAATATTGTGGAAGGAATTTTCATTTTTTAATATATTATAAATTAAAATATATGTAAAATATAAATTTTTTTGCTTAATTAATAGCTTAAAAAAATATTTAATTTAATAAACTTAATTGTACCGTAAATGAAATATGAAAATTTAGGAAATTATTTCATTGTCTTACACATAAAACAGATATTACATAGGCAAATTCACGTTATACAATTTAAGTTTTAAATATGGCTAAAATATATTATATACAAATATAATATAATTTGTATATATACAATATACAAAAGTGAATTAATATAACAAAATAAAGAAAGCGAAATGTATGACACGTATACATATAAGTGCGTGTTGACAAGAAGGTGGAGAAACAGATTTCTGAACGCGTTTCTTTACGCAATCATCGTAGTGACAGTGCACGTGTAGCATTTTTTAAGTATAGTATTTTCTCGGCTTCTTGCCTAAAGCTATCTTTTTTATGGGTATATATACATATAAATGTGTAATATGTATGATTACCCTTTATACAGTACGTTTTTTATCTAATATATGAAGTAATAAAATTAAATTTATTACATCAAACGTATTACAAGATTTTGAAGGTTTTTTAATATATTATTTATATAAATCAATATGTTTTTTATTCTCTATGTTTATATTCAAATTAATTAATAATTACAATATTTTATTACTCATAAAATTGTAAATAATTGCAACTGATTTATTAAATTGATGAAAATATTTAATGAAATCAAATATAATTTTTTTAATTTTAATTTTTATTATTTTAGTTTATGACAAAGAAAAAAATCAATCAACTTTAACAATTAAATTTACATACTATATATGTATCATTATATGATACATTGACAATTTGTTTAAATACTACCTCGAATTTAATTCAGTGTGAATTCAATAAAATGCTAATGAATAATTTAACAAATCCTATTAAACTGTTAAATAGAAAAAAATAAATGCATATTTAATATTGTTCATTCATAAGTCGGATGAAAAAAAAATTTCTTGTTAATGATTTCTAGTATTTTACAAGTAACAATAAATTTTATATTATTACTACGGTATTATTCTTGATTTAGTAATATTATATTTCGATTCTATTATACAATTTTGAAAATTTTAGACGTAAAAATTATTACTTTAAAAAATATATTAATATTTTTGTTCCTATTAAACATTTTTGAGTTAGTATTTTTCTTCTAATAACTCTTATATTTAACTGAAAAAGTGACATCAATATTCAATTAAACTTAAAAGAATATAAATTTTTTAAAAATTTATTTATATTTATACTTTTTGCAATTTTATTATCAATTATAAATTATAAAAATGAGCAATAACTTTTTTAATTTTATTTTTAAAAATATTAATTTTATTACTAATATTTAACGCAATGAAAAAAATGTATTCATTGTTATAAAAAAAATTTATTTATAATAGAAAGACTTTGTTCAAGTTGAAAAAATATATTAAACATGATAATTAAAAAAAAAATAAAATAATATTAAATTAAATATCCCCAGTATGATAAAATTATATCTATAATAATACATTTTAAAGTTTTAAAGTTATAGTTTTACAATACTATTCATTACGAATGTGCGGGTGGATTGCTACGATGTTGCATAAGTCTATATCTTTCTATCTCCTTCTCTCTCTAATTCTCCCTCTACCTTTCTCTTTACCGATTTACCTATCCATCCATCCATCCATCCATTCATCTATCTTCTATCTATCTATCTATGGAAATAACTTCTACCTACATAATAGTATAGTTCCGATTATTTATTTCATTTTACGGTACGTAGCCATCAATTGGCACTAAAAACGTTTTGAAATATTATAAAACAGTTATACTTGATAATGCTTTAACGTAATTTTTAAGTTTCCACTTTTTTTATTATTTAACATAGTCATTTGATATAATATAAATAATATAACATTAATATTTACAGGCCGATAGATACAAATATATAGGAATAGACAGAAGCATAAATAGTAAAAGTTGGAAAAATCATACAAATTAAGCAATATTGTATGATAGCTGTATAAAAATAATTTTATATTTTTCATATATTGGATTTGTTTATTCGTATTTGTTAATTTATTATAAATCAAAGTTAATTTATAATATTTAAATAATAAAACTAGCTCATAAAAAATCTCTTTACAACATAATTATGAAGGTCTATTCATTAGATTTTAATATTTTAATGAAAGGGTGTGATTTTAGATTATATTTTTATGTATTTGTGTATGCTCCCGTATGTAAATAATTAAATAACAATCATAGAATAGTAAAACATTCTACAATATTTTGTTAAAAATTTTCCACTTCTAGACATGTAGGCGCAGTTCTTTTCCATTTTACCTAATGGTCTGCGAAACTATTTGAATCATAGGTGGAAATGTGGATGTAGACAGACACGCTTATGTCGTGATAAGGTCTAACAGCAGCGGCTCTCCGTTCACATCTAATCATTGTTGCTGTGTTAGCGTACGATTACGTTACATTACAAGTATACATATTTATGTCTCGTATACACAAGTGTTTTCTCAAATACAAAACCGTGAGAGTATGACAAGAACTCTTCCTTTTCTTCTTTGGGTTTAAAATAGCTTTGCATAACTTTTAACTTGTAGCTATAACCATATATTAAAATAAATTGAGTTTTTAAGGAACAGATAATTTTATTAAAATAATACATGTGTATATTTAAGTATATTAAAGTCAGTATTTTAATTATTGTTTTTTATATTAATTTAAATTTTTGTTATAATGAAAAATATGTAAAAAATTTATTAAAAATCATTGTTTTTAAAGTCTTTCTTTATATAAAAGAAAGAACATAATAAATTAAGAATGAACTTAATTTCTCAATTAACTAATATAATGAAATTAAGAAAAATAAATATTACACTGTGTTTACGGAATTCTGTGCGTTTATCAGTTTATCATTTATTAAAATACAACACGTTAATTTAATTTAATTATTAAACAAAATAAATTTATTTTATATGTATAATAATAATTAGTGTAATAAATTATTTTAATTAGTGAAAAATAATTGTTTCAGCTATAAATAAGTAAAATTTTCTTTTGAAAAATTGATTTTGTCTAGAATAAGTTTGGTAATATTAAAAATATTTAAAAAAATTTGTTCAAGTTTCATAGTAAACGTGAATAAATAAATTTTTTATTTAAAAAGTGATTTCTATCTCAAGAAAAAAATTTTTTTAATGCAACAATTGGTATGTTCAGCATAAATCAAATTTATAAGTTAATAATAAAGTAGTGTATTGATATATTGATAGATTCTTTTAAATATGTTGTCGCAGATTAATAATGAAATGAAATAAGAAAAAATAATGCAATCGATAGAATTGTCTGATAAGTATAAATAAAGAAAAAAATATCATTGGTCATTAGAAAAATTAAATCGATCAGAAAATACTTTTTTATCATTAAAACATAATCAAATAAATTAACAATACAAAATATAATAAAAATAATAGTCTGATAGAAACGTTTACAGATAGATGGCCAACAAAGTACAGCAACGAGTAAATGGGTCAGCGCTCATTGACCCCATAAAAATAAACCAAGCGCTCAGCGGGCTCGCGAAAATTCCTCCCCGTTCGTTCGAATGCATAATGGAAGCGTGATGCGCCTACGTCACTTTTGACGTGCGATGTCGATCGCCAAAGTGGTGCATATAAGCGATGTTACGCAGTGTGTCGAGAAACGTTTGGCTATATGAATCGATCAAGTGGATTCCTTCTTCCCATCGATTACCCGGCTATTGGTCATTGCACTTTGTTCGACATCCCACTAATTTGCGTTTATGGTCATTGTGTACATTTAATTTGATATTTCCATAAAGATTCGATAAAATAATTATATTTTAAATTATATACCGAAATTTGATTTCTGTACGTAATTATAACATTGAAAATTTTTAAAATATTTCTTAATGGAAGAATATTTAGAGAATCAGAGTTAACGATGGCTTTCCATTCATTTCCCTATATTTTACGCAAAATTTCTTAACTTAATAAATAAAACTATTGTTTCTATATAGAAGTTTATAAAAACTTTGATATTTCATGAAATATTATTAAATTTATTAATTTTCTTATAAATTATGTTATATAAATGTCTTCATAAATAAAATTAGAATAAATAAAATTAAATAAATAACATCAGTTGTAGAATACACATGCTTGCACAGAAAAATAAAATTTCAGTCTACTATTTTTTAGTAAATTATTATAAATTGCATATTTAAAAACACTTTTTTATGTTTCACATGGAATTTTAACAATACATTAATACAAACACCTATAAGTAACATAAATTGTTTATTTTTTGAATATAATCATATATAATTGAATTTCCCCAAAAAGGATAGATGTTATTGTATTGTAATTATGTACAATTCTTAGATTCATTCATTCTTACTTATTTCATTATTTAGAATATATGATATTTCAATGTCATGTATTCTCAATAAATTTTATAAACTATAATTCACTATTTATAATTGTATATTAAATGTTTGGTAATATTTAAACATAATCATGAATATTTAATAATTAACTTCACTAATTGAAAAATGTTGATGCTTGTTTTTATTTAACTAACTGATATAAAAATCCATTCTCATGTTAATTCATAATATTTTTCTACTTAAAAAATTATAAAAAAGAAACCATTTTTATTTGTGAATATTACAATATTTCATTTCGTTATTAGTACCTTCATCAATATTATAAATGCACTCTTCTGTATTTAATATAGGTCAACATAATTTAAATTTATAACAATCAGTATGAATAAGAATTTATAAAAATACCATATATATAAACGTGGTAAACATTGAATATATAATATTTGCTAACGTTTCTTTTCTAACTTCGTATCTAACAATTTCATGAATCCTTGACAAATTAGTCATGCTGGTATACATGATATTATTAAAGCGTAATTTACAATCCCAATAAAATACATAAAATAATAAATATTTATTTTATTGTTACTTATTTCTTAATATTTCCTACATAATATTAATAAAGTTAAAAATTAAATTTAAAATATTATTTTTATAATATATATTTTTAGTATTCAAATAAGTTTTTCATTTTTTGTTCCAGGTAAGGATCGTAATTCTATCAACACAGTTAAACATTAAATGTACTTATTTTTCTATTTATTCTCATTATATTCATACTCATCGTGGGGTAAGTAAAATCTAAGTGTTTAAATAATTATCTATAAATGTGACCTAAAAAATGAAGTGTACTAGATATACGTCTATAAATAAAAAAACTATTAGATTTTAAAGTTAAAGTTTATTGTATATAAGTTATTATTTTTAAATATTCAAAAAATATTAAAGTACTTTATAACATATTATATACTTTAGTAGTATATTCCTTATATATATATATATACACACACATACAACACTATATCTAACTTAATATCGGTATTTTGTTCTAATCGAAAAAAAGTGCGACATTAATTATTTCCATCAATTATAAAAATATAATTATAAATACATTTTTTATTTTATGCAAGAATGTATCAATAATACATATTTAACTATAAAAAATTTAAAATAAATTTAAAAATACGAATAAATCGGATAATGTGATGAGCAAAGTGTCACTTGCAGCTGCAAACTTATATCTTTTTTTTTAAATGTTTGAGTATTATCTAATTACAAAATATATCTCTTTTTACTTATTTATATTCTCCAACTTCCTAAATTGAGATATCAGAAATAATTTAAAAATTATATTATAAAAAATATTAATTTGATCGTTTCTTTAAAATTTTTTTTATCTTTATTATTTAACAAGTTTTAAAAAGTGCATAACGTTTGATATACATCTATTTTACAAATATTTTGAAAATAATAGTAAAAAATACATTTGGACTTATATGCATATTAGGGTCTTAAAAATGTATAATATGGATTTAAAACACGTTCAAAAGAAGTATTATCAAATCATTCGTTCACAGAATAAGGGTGAAAGTTATTTTATTTATCAAATTAATATTTTAATAAATTATTAAATTGATAAGATTTTAATATTTTAACTTAATAAATGTTGTTAAAATAAATAAATTTATTTTTCTTAATAAGTCAGAATTCAAGCAATTATGTTATTCATATTTTGATGTTTTTTTTTTAATTGTAATTCCAAATGTGAAATACGTTATACCATTAAATATCATGTTTTAATATAAATGAAACTCTAATAAATAGTAAAGTATTGAAACAGCGCTAACCTTTCCTCAAATTTAAGATTAATACATTTCCTCTTCGTATTTCAATCAACAATTCATATTATAGTCCATTATATTGTAATAAATAAATTTAAATTTATAAGTACACGTTAATGAAAATTTAAAAAAAAGATAATCGTAATGACATTACTTGTACGTAGAAAAAAATCATTGTGCATATTTTATAATATAAAAATTTTAAAAAAGTACTAAAAAGTATATCTGTAGAGTAATAAAAGAGGTAAAAGAAATGAAAAAAGCAGCACGAATGTCGGTGTAAGAAACAGTAAGATCGAGGCGACTGTTAACTGAGCACCACTGGCCAGTCAGCCTTGGCTGATGTTGTCGAACCCGCGACCTAGTTACACGTACGCTCTCCCCTCGCACACACTCTCTTTGACAAGCCTCCTCTCACCCACACTTCCGACGAGGTGCATGGCACTGAGTTACATACTCTCTCTCTCTCTCACACACACACACACACACACACACACATACTGGCTCTTTCCCCCCTCTATCTATCTATATATCTATCTATCTATCTATTTATCTACCTCTCTATATATCTATCTTTCTATCTATCTATCCCGTTCTCTCTTGTGTGGAGTCGTAGCCAAACACACGCGCGCAATTGTATATGAACTCACGCAAGCGCAAAGATAGACGACTAGAAATTGTCTAGGAGAGACGACTCTCTTTATGCATGTCAGCGAATGAAAGAGTAAAAGAAAAAGAAAGAAAACAGAATAAGAACAGTGATAAAGGAATAGAGAAAGAGAGAAAGCTATAATATAGTTATTCACAGAAAAAATTTTCGTTTGATTGTTGTTAAATCTAGTAGCGTAGTGAAATGGAATTTTAATTGCGGTTGACTTTTTTCGACTTATACGGGATCGTTATTATTGCTATGCGAAATATAGTTTTGTGGTAAGTATGGTTCATCTAATATAAGTTTAGAAAACCAAGGAATAGTTACTTGATTTTTTTTTTATATTATTATCTACCAAATAAAATATTCATTGTTAAATGAAACTATTTGATTTATAAAGGAAATAAAAAGATACGTTAATATTGTCTAATTATAAAAATTGACAATTTAATAACACGCGGATTATTAAATAAAAATATATTTGTTTAATTCGTTATATTTATATAAAGTTAATGAAAATAAAAGTTCCTGTATATTCCCATTATTATTATTAAAGAAATATATAAAGAATAAAATAATATAGTTTACAATTTCGTATCACTAATTTTCCATGTTACAAGTTTCCAATTTTCCAAAACTCAATAGCTTTGCAATCTGCTAAAATTTACCTTTTATTGATAAATTACTATATAATATTTATGGCTAAAAAGTAAAGAAGTAAAAAATAAATTTAATATTATTTGTAGTTTACTTTTCACTCAATGATTACATTTATTTCTGTCCAGTTATTCAACTATATTTAAGTAAGAATATCAATATATTGTATATAAATATATCTTGGTATTAAAAAAAATTCTCTAAGTTAATATTTACTAAAACTACAAAACTTTATTAAGTAACGCAACATTATTAATTGTAATTATTATTAGTTTTATGTCATTACGTTAAAAATAATTTTTTGAAAGGTTTACACCTATTTACAATAGTTGTTATGTTAAATTTATTATAAAAATTGCAATTTTTCAACTTATTAAATTTAATCATAGTAGTCCTGAATAACAGATAACTTTTATTAACGATCAAGAATATGAATAGTTCTTTTTATAATATACTTGGAGTTATAAAATAACATATTTGTACTTATTCATACTGAAGATAACTTTTTTTACAATGCTTATACAATTTCTACAATGCACACTTTTATAGAATAAAATTATAATCAACAATATTAAACGTTGTCGCTATTTATAATTAGATGCAATGTCCTTTTATTTCATTTAATTTTTCTTTATCGCTTCAATACAATCCTATATTTATAGTAAAACTGGTCATAAGAAATAGATTAAATAAACTAAAATTTAATACGAGAAAATTTTTATCAATATATGTAACGATATTTTAAAATTAATTTCTATCCATATGATTTAGATGATATTTTAATAATTCTTAACAAAGAATCATTATTTCATTAATCACGATCTAAACAATCAACACATTTACAAAAAAATGAAAAGAAATTTTAAAGATGTAATATCACTTATATTTATTCAATTCAAATATTATATAAATATATTCATTAATGGATGTTACAATTCAAACGTCTGGCTACCTTTAGAATAAAAATTATATAAAAATTTATTAATATTTTCAGACTCTTATATTGTAAATTTTAAAATTAATACATTTTACCAAAAATTATATATAGAATTTCTCTTTATCATAAGCACATTAAAAAATTTACTTTTTGAGAATGATAGCAATGAAAATTTTTTAAAAGTAATAAATACATTAAATTATATAATCTTTAATATATTTCCTTATTAATAAATTTATTGAAAAACTATTTATGTTTACTAATAATATTATATTTGTATTACTTTTAAAACTCTTAATTTTTCATTTTAATTTATTAATTTTTTTTTTATTAACTTTTCATATTTATAAAACTTATATTAGTAAAAGTTAAATTTCGTGCAAAAGGGAACTTAATTTTACTCAGTTACTACATATTAAAACACTTGTTTCTCATAATCGTGTTAATCAAATTGAATTTCATTCTTTTTTAGTTATTTTAACATATTTATTATCATATTATAAAGTGAAAAAAATATTTTAACACAATACTAAAGAATAGTATCTTATTATCACAAGAGTTTTAAATGAATTAAAAAGTACAAATTAATTAATTAATATTTACTAAGCTTTGATTATACTATTTAAGTTTTTGTTATTACTTGTTTCAATTCATAATTTACACCTAAATACCTGTATTAAACTAGCACTACTGAAAGTTATGCAATTCAACAATATCATATTCCATATATTTATGTAATTTTTCTAAATTTTTCTAATACTCTTAAATATTATTTTATTAATTAATTTATACTCGGTTCAATGTTCATTATTTTCTATTGTAAATTAAAAAACTAAATATACTATTTTCATTCACATTTTGAATACTTGAAATAATAATAAAGTTGAACTATATAAACTATTTTAATATTTTATAAATATCATTTACATATTTAAAAAAATTTGATTTAGATAAAAGAAGCACATTTATTAATAGCAATTGTATGTCAATTTTCTTTCATACGAGTTTATATAAAAATTCAATTAAAATATTGATAAATTTAAGTTTTTTTTATTAATGTATAAAGTATTAATTATGAAAATTAAATTTAGATCGTGGTATAGCTTTTTTATTACAAGTGCAAAATGGTTTCATTAGTCAAAAATAATAAAGAACATACTTAAGAAAATGAAATTGATCACATTAGAATATACTTTTTAGTATTCTAATATTTAAGTTTTCAGAAAAAAGGTAAATAGTATTAGATATCTTTCTATTAATACGATACTCTTGAATGTTACACAATATTAAAAATATAATTGTATATTTATTTAAAAACCATTAAAATTAAATTTATGAAATATATAATTTATTGTACATAAAAATACATTTAATAATCAGAACAATTACGTTCATATATTTAGCTTTGTCATAATGCATATATACTATAGTTAATTATAATTAAAAATATTAAGTTAATTTTTTTTTATATTTTTACATTTCTTTTTGAACGATGAATTATTTTATTTCATTAATAAAATTTTAGAGCTAATTCTGCTACCCTTAGATTATTTATACAAAATTATAAATCTTTATTCAAATGAAAAAAGATTCTTTACATCAAATTTTAATATTAGAAAATATGTTATCTGTATATAAAAAATAAAAAATCATTTTATAAAATATATATTAACAAATTTAGTATATAAGCTCACTATTTTTAATATTTAAGTCAAAATCAATGATCATAATACAGCATTGAAATGTGTTGGTGTCAATAACCTAAACAATGAATCTCGCTATTGACGCCCCAAGACCTGAATTCTATCTCATAAGATTGTGACACACAAACTCTTTAAAATATAAAAATAACCGTAATAACGAAATATCGTTCACTGAAATAGGGGAACGCCATAAGAGAAAATAAAAAGAGAGTGAAAGAAAAAGAAAGGGAGAAAGATAGAGAATAAAAGAGAAAAATGTTATTTTTTCAAATTTTTTCTTTCTCGTTCTATCGCTCACTATCTCTGTTCTTCTATTACATTATCCTTCTCTATCTGTCTCTATATCTCTCAATGTTGGACTTCTTGGCACGATGCAATGATTTCTTGAGGTTGAAAAATATAGTAGCCACGTTGCATTTTTGGCTTCCATGACAAGACTATATATATATTGTACGTGAATTTTTGCTTGCAAGCGAAAAAAGACAATATTTTAATTTTAGGAATATTTTAAGTGCTTAAAGTATAGCCATTTACTTTATAAATTTTTTTTAATAAAAATATTGATTTTTTAAATAAAAACTATTTAATTTATTAATTTATACTACTAAATTTTTTTCTTAAATTCATTTAAGGGTTTTTAGTCGATAACATTTGATAATGTACAAAATGTTCTAGAAAACAGCATATTAAATTATATATTATTTTCCAGAAAAAAAAAAATAGTAAATTACAAATTTTCTTTTTATTATAAATTAATATATCCATTAACATTATCCAATGAAAATGAATATAACATAATGAAGCGTTTTACTTTGTGTAAATTTTCCACTTCACCTTGTATAAATAAGCATACATGTTTTTCATTTATATATGTATACCCATTAACCATAAATGTTCTATATTGCTAAATTAATTCACATGCATGAGTTAATTACATTTATCGAAAATTTTAGAAATATATATACACATACGAAAAGGAAAGTGTAATTGTATTGACACTTTCATTATCTATTTTTTTTCAGTTGTAAATAAATAAAGAATAGTTTATTTGTAATACATTATATCTCTTTAAAATAAATTATAGTCCTATTTTCTATTGAAAAAAAAATATAAATTATAATTTAATTTTTTTTATTTTAAATAATAATGCGTTAATCATATAAATAAATAAAAAATTAATACCTAAAATATCTATATTAAGAATTGAATATCCTAGCTACTATAAAAGAAATAAGACAATAATAAAGTTAAAGATAAATATCTACGATAGAGAAAGAAAATTTTTTAATTTTCTTAATTCTTATCAAATATAATAATTATAATAAAATTGAATAATATCAAAAACATTAAAATTTAATTAATTTCTTAGAAAATTATAGAATATTATTAATTTGTTTTATCTACTTGATAAATATACTTTAAAAATCGAAATATAAATTTCCAATTATAACTTCATTAATAAATCTGTAAATAAGATAGTATATTAAAAGAGTTACGGATTAACACATAAAAGTGAAATGGTGTACATATAAAAAATTTGTATAATTACAAATGAAACGATTATGAAAATTATTACTAGTATTGTATATTATTTAGTCTTCAAAATTATTAAAGTTATAAAATATAAATATATATTTTGTATAATACTCATATTAAAATTATGTATTGAAATAAAGGGAGGGAATGTATAAAACAAATTAGAATATTATTTAATCTTTTATTTTTGTTTAATCTTCTTACATTTTTATTTTAAAAAATGAGCACAGTAATTATTCCTTTTATTTAATAACAATATTTATTTAAAAGCATAATTAAATAAAGAAATAGAAAATATAATTACGATGCTTAGTTATTATTAGTACCTGTAGATTTTTTCACAAAAAATATTACACATTTTTATTTTAAAGATAAATTATTGGCTTTATTAACTTCTGATTCTTTAAATATAGTATCTGAATAATTGAAACGAAAAAAATAAATAGTTAAAGAAAAAAGTATGTTTCATAAAGGTATTCTGTTATTTTTGTTTATGATTTGCGAATGGGGTAGAGGAACTCGAGAAGCTACACTTATATAGTAGAATGATGCTCAAACGAAGAAAATAAAAGAAGGAAGAGCCGTTAAAAATAACACAACTATATTTAGAAGATGTGAGGCTTCTCATATAATGAGAGTAATTTGTCATGGAAATCACTAAAGTACAGTGTATGTAAAGTTCTGCTTGTTTTTCTAAAGATCTAATATAGTAATAATGAACACAAATAATTATTGAATTTTAATTTTTGTCCGATGATTAACAAACATGTTAATTTAATACATAAAGAGAAATATATAAATATGTATATACACTAATAATACCTAGAAGCTATACAATTGTTATCAAATTTCACATGAAAAATTTATGAAAAATAAATTTATATATGTAACATCAAATTTTTCACAATAGTATAAAGCCTTTTCTGTTTTCTATTTCAATTTTTCATATGACATTCATTTTTTAACTTTAAAAAAGGATTTGAAACTAAACTGTAATTGGTAATATAGTTTTTTTAATTAAAAAATTCATATTTATTTTCAAATAGGTTTAATACCCAAGAAAGTCTTTTAGTTAGACAAATTGTTTTTGTTGTTATTACAATCTTTTTTGTATAAAATTTTAATACTTAAAAAGTTGAATTATTTAACGTTCAATATGTGAATTCTATATGTACACACGCACGCACACACACAGAGGCTTGTAAATTTTAACCATATTAATAATTTCATAAGTGAAACTTATATACTGTCAATTTTGTATCTTTATTATTTCTACAAAATGTTTTTAATTTAGATTATTCTGTTTTTATGGTAAATTTTAAACAACAAGCTATTGTACTTTTAATTATCAGAGGCATTAGCTATCACTAATTTATAAAGTATGTAATAAAAATAAATATATATTAAAACAAATAATTCGTACACATTCATGTACGAAATTAATGATTGAATCAAAGGTATATTCTTATTTATCTAATTAAAAACAAATAGATTTAAACTAACACTTATTATAGTAATACAATTGTAAAAAATTAAAAAAATCTATTTATAACTTTTAATTTATTTAAAAATAGAAAAATATTTATCCTATTAAATTGATAATTGTTTAATATTTATCTTTATTATTATGATACTCCAATAAATTTTTTTTTATATATAAAAATTGATATGTAAGCTTTATGGTTTTGTCTAAATTAATAAATAATATGAAAAAGTTTAAATATTATTAATTATAGAAAAGATACTAAATAAAACTGAATTTAAATTTTATAATATATTTTTAATTGTATAAAATTTTGCAACGTATTAGATTTTAATAAATATATTTCTACATAAATAATGTTAATTATAAGAAATATCTTAAAATGAAAAATTATATTTTGTAAATAAATATTATTATTAAATACTTACTTTTTAAAATTCTAGTACATTTAGGAAAGAAATTAATCTATATTATAATAAATAAATATTTATTTTATTTGTATAATTTCAAAATATTTTGCAAAAATTATTCTTTATTTTTAAGAATCAAATATTTAATTATAAAAAAGTTTAAGTATAAAAATTTTGTATTCTTTTTCATGTAATATTAATTATTATATAAGTACCTGCCATTAACATCTGAAGAAGTAAATTGTATTTGAAAAAAGGCAAGAGACGAAAAGATTAATAGATACGACGATAAATAAAAAAAAAAGTAGAAGGATGTGTAGAGAAAGACATACAGGGACATATACGACAAACTATAAAGGATTAAACGAGTACAACACTCGCACCCACTCGGGTCGCCTCTTGACGCGTAAGTGATGCGAGCCGATGTGGGTCAGCCGATCGCCGCTACTCCTATAAACGCATGTCCGTACGGGGACTCACGTACGTGTGCATACACATGAAGACGAATAAAGCCGACGATCGACGAGGCAGCACGAATCCGAATATCACGTTGGCGCGCATCTGGGTCAGCGGCATTAGCGCGCATGCGCACTTGAGGCCCGGTCGTTCACCGAGCTCCGTTGTCGCGACTCCACGACTCCGCGACTCAGCGGCTCCGCGTTCAACGTTACTAACCTTCCGGCACTCGGACTCGCTTACTCGCTTGATCGGACCACTCGGAATCGCGTATTGACCGCCGGAAAAACGTTAGCTTAGCAACTCTGCGGGGTAGAGGCTGACGCAGCATCTTCTGATTCTACGACTCCATTTTTCATTTTTTTACACACAAGTATTTGCTATTTTTCTAATAAATTAAACTATTCCAAAGAATTATAACATTCGAAAAATAAATCATTTTTAATCCATCATGTTCAATCAGTGAAACTCAATATATAAATATTAGATTCTTTAAAAGAATAAATCTTAATTATAATTTTTGCGCATTTCGAAAAATAAATGCTTAAATAATACTTAAAACAAACAAAAATTACATAACAAAACAAAAAAATTAAATATAAGAAAACGTGAAATAGGATAGGAAAAGAATATTAATTCATAAATCATTAACTAAAATTATAATTAATAACGCTGGAACCATGAAAATAATTTTTCAACAAAGTAATAAAATGTATTTTCTAATTATGTTAAATATACGAAATAGAATATTATGCAAACAAAAAACTGTTATTTAAATGCCAAAACAACTCATTACAATATAGCATTATTAAATTAATTATCAATTCATGCTTTTAAACTACATCTGAGAATGCGGAAAAAAATTATAATGTGGAACAATTTAGAAATTAACATTTAATACCAATGTAAATTAAAATGGATAAGAATTAAACAATTTATTTTCATTCAATGCAAAATTAGAATACTTATTTTTTTAGTGAAAATAAAAATTTAATTAATCCTTTACTTGCAATATTATTTTGATAAACTTTTAAATATTAATAAGAAAACATTTTTTTTATGCATAATGTAAACATGTTGATGATTATTATGCAGAAAAACATGACTTTTTATTAGAATTTATTACCATCGAGAAAAATAATTGATGAGTTGACGTATGACTTAATTTTAAAAGTAAGGGTAGGAATATATTAAAATATTTATAAGTACTTTTATATTCAGTTTCATACTTATGCTTAATAATAAAAGACAAAATATACTGTAATTTTTAAAATGAATCAAATAAAATATAATAATTAAAGTTGTATTGTACCAATCGGTAAGATATATATATATAAAATAGTTCTAGAATAATTTAATTGTATAGAACATATTTTTGGACTTTAACTTTACAGATTTTACTGAAAAAAATATTTATAAATTATTCGATTCACCAGTGCAAATCGTAAAATTTATTTTTTAAATACTTTCATCTATGATTTAATCTATCTCTTTTAAAAATCCCTTCCCCAGGTACTAATTCTTATAACTTATTAGTTGAAAATTTGAATTTTCCCCCTCGAACAGTAACGTTTTCAATATGAGTACAAATGTCCAAACAATTTCTGAATTAAAATCCGAATACATAAAACCGGAACAATGAAAATTATTAGGTTTTATTATACTGTACTGTATCAAATAAATTTTATTTTAATTAATGTAGATAGTAAATATTTTATACTTAAATTTTAAATAATAATAAAAAAACACAAGCAAAAGATTTGTTGGAATTTATTAAAGTACTAGTTACTTTCAAAGAACTTAAGACCGTATCAAAACTAAGAAAAAATTTAACTACAAGACAGTACAAATAATAAAAAATAATCAAAAGCCTTAATAAATTATAGTGCGCATTTCATAATTAAACATTTTAATAAAATCATATAAATAACTAAGATTATATTGTAGATAATAAATTAAATTATTTTATTATGAATATGAATATTAAATATAAAATAAATTTAAAAAGAAAATATTATATTCATAAAATACATTTTTATTCAAATAATAATTTTAAAAATATGGATTACCGTGAAAATAAAATAATATTCTTAATGACAGTGATTTTGAAAGAAAATGAAATTTTTTATATTATATAACACACAGAAATAAAATTAATGTATTTTAAAAAACTAAGAAAATCAGATTATAACATTATAAAATACTATATATTATATAATAATTATGAATCAATTTATAAAGATTTCTAAAATATATTTAAATATATATTATAATTATTAATGAATATTGTGATACAATTATATTATTATTCCATTAAATAATAGAATTTATTTATTATGGTAATAAAAAATAGATTAAATACATAATTATTATTATTAGTATTAGTTAGATTAAAAATTAATTGCAAATATTATTAAATTTTAAATATTATCTATTAATGAGAATGTATAGCATAGAAAATGCATTCTATTATTTTTAATGAATTTGAAATTTAATTGTAAGTTTCGGAAGACCAATTAATAAAATATGGTATAAATTAAAAGAAGTATGATATTAATTCATTAAAAAAACCATGATCAGCAATATTGCAAAATGAAGGAGTAAAACATCGCAAAATCATTGAAAAAAAAATGAAAAAGGTAAAAGTTCTGAGTATTATATAAAATGTGTTTATAAAATATTTAACATGTAAAGGCTGAAAGAATAAATATATTAGTTAATTTAGAAACCAATAGAAACTATCAAGACATTAATAATAAAAAATGGAGGTCTTAAAATTTATTAATATAATTTTAAATTCTCAGGTAGTAAATAGGCATGCAAATAGAAAAGAATAATATTTTAATCGAAACTTCTTCAGAAAAGATAATTTCTTTTGAGAATGTTTAGATTTATTTAAATAATATATTGAAAATTAATACAAGTATAAATATATGAATATTGTACTGAAATATACCTGCTTACTTCGCAATTTATAAATGATTTTTATAAATATCTTTTTACTCACGCAAAATTTAAAAAAAGATAATCATTTTATTTACGATTACAAAGTTTTCATAAGTATTATAAAATATTATTGGACACATTTTGAAATAAATTAAAACTTATGGATTATTTCTAATGAAAAAGGGTATTGTCTTCAAAAATAAAACACGTCATAATAAAACAAAACAAGCAAACACGTGTTACTGAAAATTTTGTAACTACATTATTCTGAAAATAGTGCTGATTCGAGAGATAATTAACCTCAGTAAAACAACTTTGAAACAAGTGTTTATATAGTCAGATATTATTTGATCAGATAAAGGAATTATTATATACATTATACATACTATATTATAAATCAAAATTATTTTTATATGTGACACTAATAATCTAAGAATATACAAAATAGAGTTAAAAACGACTGATAAAAATACGTATCGTATGCAAGTATTATATTTAACTGAATCAACCGAGAATATTCATTTTGGAATATAATTGTTTCTTTTTTTATTGTTTTCCTCCTTCTTTCTCAGTACATAAAAATATTTTGAAAGTGTTCATTTAAGAAAAAGAATTAAATGATTATCTGTAAAATTATAACTACACAATCATGTATTTATTTTATGAGACAAAAAGATAAAGAAATTAAAAATACTCGTAAAGTTCGAGCAATATCTAGTAAGCAACTTTAAATATTATATTTTCATTAGTATATATTAAGAATTGATTGTGAAGCTATATGAGTACATTCATTTTTTTAGCATCGTTGGCAGTGTCTTTTAATTTTGGAGTAAGGTAGTGATGAGCTGCCGAAACTTTGTCTTAGCGGGCGGGAAAACGCGAAAAACAAATAAAAAGGCATGGCGGTAAGAACGCGACTAGTGGCCTCCTCGTGGCTCACTGAAGAATGGGGGAGAGGAGGGGGCATCTACAACGCGACACCGAGAGAGAGAGAGAGAGAGAGAGAGAATTGGATAGAGTTCAGTGACCTGCGGAAGCCCGAGCGCGCGCTCGCCCGCCTCTCCGCTGCGGCGCTCAGTGCTGGGCGCGTGGGAGGGGAGCGGCAGTACAGCTCCTCTGACATACTGCGCGCGTGCGTGTGCGACATGCGCGCAGGACGGATACGTCGTTTTTCCGCTCGCAGCCCATGTCCCCTAAGGCTTTGCCACATACGGAACGTGCATTCGGTTTCGGCTTTCGCAGGCTTTTCCAGGCTTTTCCGCGGCGCCCCGAAATTCTCTTTTCGGGGACCGCCGCGCCGCGGTCTAAGGTCGTTCGCCTCCACGGCTTGCTGGCCCCCACAGTAGCGCAGGATTTTTCGAACCGTGGCCACGCCGAAGACGGACGCGTCTGCACTTGCGCTGACGCGTACACATGAGATTCCAACATTTTTCTCAAGAATTACCGTAGCTTCTTTAATAGAGTTTCACGTATTGCCTTTGTGCTTTAAAAAGTATAATAGTAATAAGAATCTGTTTTTCATTATCGTAAATAAAAAAAAAACCTAATTCTTTCTACTCTGCTGTCGGTTGTAAAATCAACATTTCCTTGGTTCAAGATTTCGTGAGTGTTCATTTCCTAGGGACACGTGTAGATTTTCGTTACCGTACTGCATCAAATAATTACGTAAAGCAAGTTTAACTTGAGAACTTTGACAATGACTGAATAAAAAATCAGGAAGACCACGAAGACTGCGCCTTGAAGTGCCTCGAATGCAGAAGAAAGTTAATTATATCGTCAATTTATATCAAGTGATTTTCATTCATTTTCAATCCTTGTCAACAATTAAGACGGAACAAAGCCTTGATTTGATATAAAACTAGTGCTACCAATCTGAACTCACGATATATCTGTAAAAGTGCTATACTCAAAAAGACGAAAAAAACATTGCAATAAAGTAGAGCGTCTCTATGTATATTTCATTGTGATTTCTTTATACTTAATCGAAATTTTTCAAAACTATTCATTTTCGTCCGTTAATATTCTGACCACAAAACAATTATAAAAACTGTATATTTCTGTAGCTAAATTTTTTCCTAGGTGCATCTAAGTAAAATCTAATAATTTTTTATATGTAAAGGAAATAACCGGTTTAAGCAAAGAAAAACATGTAATATTCTTAACTCTTTGAAGATAAATAAGCGGTTCTTTAAATTATAAGTCAAGTTGAAATTTAAACAACGGATAAACGCTAAAGAAGCTCTTTAATTCAAAAACTATGATATTTATAAGTATTCAACACGATATTAGTTAATCTAAATACTATTAAAATATTAGATTTTGTATTAGCAGTTAAAATATTGACAGAAAAGGAATAGTGATATTAAAACATCGTCTATACATATAATGCAGATTCATTTGTCAATGATTTACAATAACTGCTAAATAAAATTATTTTAAAAATAAGTAACTTGGATATTTAGGGATAATAAAAAATCTACAGGAACTATTGTTTGTAAAATAAATAAGTGCCTGCATTGAAAAAATCGAACGTCGTACAAAAGTGTCATCGTACTGAGTGGCATACACGGTGTTTCGGGCAACCAGAGATAACTAAGCAAAGAACCACGCAGCTGCACATTGTAGTCGAGTGGGATTGTGTGTGTTCGTGTGTGTACCTGCGCGCGCGCGCGTGTGTGTGTGTGTGTGTGTGGGTGGGGTGTGGGGAGGGGAGGGGGCGCACGCGTGACGCACGCGAACGACGGCAGTGCGTTGGCCGACTGTACTCTCCGGGTTCATCGTTCTTAGTTATGTAATGTTTGACTATATGGTGCAAGCGCTCCGATGCTAGCGCGCTCTCCTTCTCTTTTTCTCTCTTCCTCTCTCTCTCTCTCGCACCTCAACAGCGAGTGCCGCCTCCCACCTCAGTATTAGTGGAGAGGGAGAGCAGACAAAATTTTGGATGTTCTGCGAGTGAACAATTTTTCGGATAGGGAGCGTTCTTACTCGATTTAAATTACTCAGAATAATTAAATAATTAATTGAAAATTTTTGTCGTCAAAACTCTTAAACATATTTTGGTGACTATTTAATTCTGCTTATGCTTAAATTTTCGGTACATGTTTAACATAATATCATAATACCCATGTATTTATACAATGCTCTGAAAAAACTAAGTTTTTGCTGTTTTTGCGATTAAATTATGATATCTACAATTAGAATAAAACGAATAGTATCAACTATTTAAGTATAAAAAGATTGTATAACAGTATGAACAAAGTTTAAAATAAAATTAATCAAAAGAATTTTCTGTGGTTTTATTAGGTTTAAGTTTTTAATAAAATGTTTAAATTTAAATTTTAGATATGTGCAACTTTTATTAAAGAAACTATTAATTTAAATTAGAAGACTTATACTATTTCTACGTTTCAAATTTTATTGAATCATAGAAAACATAATTTAATGTATAAAATTCTTATTAAGCGAAGTCCTTATCCAATTTTTAAAACAACTCGAAACTTTCAATTTTACTTTTTTTATAGGCATCTAGACACGCTTTTGGTGCTGAAAAATATATTTTTTTCATAAGTCTTTTTTTATTATTTTTTTGGTTAATTCGAAAAATAGTCCTTTTGGCGCGCACTCATTTCATTTCTGTGGATCATTGTTTTTATTGATAATTTCTCTTAAATGTTGGTACTTTCTTTAGTCATCGATCAACGACCAGAATTTCAATAACAGAAAAAGAAGAGCAAGAGAGAGAGAGAGAGCGTAGACAGAGAGAGAGGGAGAAAGAGAGAGAGTTTTAAAGAAAGAGAGACAGTGAGGGAGGGAAATGACGTACTTTTGCTGCTCCTACGTATCTGACTTCTTGTTCGATAAACGCGTATTAGTACAGTCTCAGGAACAAATTGAGGCGTATGATATTTTGGCGCAGCTGCTCAACGCAGCCATTACTACATCTATGGGCGAAAACCTCGTATAACTGAGCCAAGTTTTCAATTTATGACTGTGCACCTGCCTTAAGGTAGTATTATAGTGATTTTTACTTAAAATTATTGTTCGATTATTCTCTGAAGTATCATATTAGCTTTTGCACAGATTTTGTTTGCTCAAAAAATATGAAAAGTTTGTATTAATGTTATAGCATAAAAATTTTTTTCTTTCGGCTAAAAAAAAAATCATGAATTTAATTAACAATAGAATATACATTAACAAAATGAAAATTAACAGTTCACTTAACTCTAATGTTTTTGATAACTTGTAAAGATGTAATAAATAATAAGGTGTATTGTTTGAGAAATTTCAGCTAAAATCTATCATTTTAATGCTAGACAATCATTGGATATTAAATACTAACAATGACAGTTTATTTACTACAGTTGAAAACCAAAAGACGTTTTTATGCATGAGTATGTTATATCTGTAAAGCTTATAATTTTATAAATTCTTATAGAAAAATTCAGTATTTTCAAGGAAATTATCGAATTATAGTCACAATAAATCAAAGTGATTTTACGAACAAAGTTTTTACATTACTTGATTTCTTGCATCTTATCTCATTATCTGTAATGAAGTTTAATATTTTAGATTTTATATAAATTAATTTTTAAAAGTATAAGTCGCAATATTATTTTTGAGTAGAATTTAAGGTTTTTTTTATGAAAATAATCATTCTACGTTACATCTGACATTTTATTAAAAAGATCTATAAGCAAAGTTAATCTGAAAAAATAAACGAATGAATGTAAATTAAAATAAACATAAGTAAAAATGACTATAATAATGCACAAATTGATGGTTCCATACTAAAAGTAAAAAGCCAATGACAATTGATGATAGTAAATATAATTTTTTTTCGAATTTCCCAAGAACTATATTGCATAATCATTGGGCGCGAGTGACGAAGAGCGCCCCGAAGCGTAAAAGGAAGTGTGCACAAGAAGGTAACAGCAGTATAATATGCCGCATGACACAAGTCCGGGTTTGAGAAGTCACAGCTGCCACGAGAACCATGTTGACGAGGATATCCCGATAGAGTGTAAATGGAAGCCGATCTATCGGTATTTTGTGGGCCGACGTGGGGCGCCGACAGTACTAGTCCCCAGTCGGCCGACATCAGGTCGAGGAACCCCACTGGTCAAACTGAAGCACAGCATCAGATCATCACCAGTCAGGAAGACCGCAGAATCCAGGCTAATTCGATACGAGGTAGTTGCCTCATAGGATTCTTAAAAAAAACTACCTTTACGATGAATTTATCGGTATTCTCATTTTTACCACGTGATATTTACTTCCTTATCTATGTTTTAGGTTATATTCAGCGAATTATCTATCACTGATCAAGTTTGCTATATTGCTTCAATTTCGTTACTTAAAATTACCTTGAATTTATTACTGTTACTAAATATTTTTTAATATTTATCAATAAGAAAAAACTATTCATGCACAAATACCTAAAAAATTACTTTAGTGTCAAAAATAATATTACATTATTTTTAATCTTCATTTTTTACAAAATATCTCATATAAATCTGATGTATCAATTTTTTTTTGTTTATTAATAATTTATTTAAGATTAACATATCGTTATAAAATCTAATCAATCTATATAATTTTTTTTAAATAGCAATATAACTGTTACTTTATTTATTTAAGTAAAAGTAACAATATATTCCTATAAGAATGTTACTAAAAAACTTAGCAATTGTTGCAATAATCGGCGTACAAATTGAAAATATAATATTATATGAAACTAGATTAGGTAAAATAACGTGACTGTTGATTTTAATTATTTATTATATAATGTACCAATATAATAAAACAATTTGATTATTTTTCATGAAATTACAGACAAAAGAAAATCAAATAACTGTATTAGATTAATGTAATATAAATTAAAGTACATTTAATTGATTTATTTTCTATTGTAATAATTATATTACAAAAATCTTTTTTTATTACCTTTAGAACCATTTGGAATTAAATTAATGTATATTATTCATCTTATATTAACAATTGTTGATTATTAAATACTAGTGTGATTTGTAAGATAATATAAAATTGATATTAATTTCGCTAAATTATATAATCTGATCAACATTTAATATTCAAAAAAGAAATACTATAGTATAGTTCTACACACTTAGTAACTTTAACAGGATCGACAATTTTTTATTTCTTCAAATATAGTTTTTTCACATAGTATGATCGTGATAGTAATAGACACTCTTGTAATTTGATGTATTTTGAGGGAAATTTTTTCCTTTAAACTTCACGAAAACGAATACATAATTTCACAAATGTCGTATTTGACATTTATGTAAGCTAATTTTTAAGCTATTATTTCAATATTCATATTTTTTAATTATTTTGAAAAATATAAAAATGTTATTAAAGTATTGTTTTTGAACACTAAATCTGTATAATTTCATTTAACAATTACTTTATATTATTTATTTATCTATATTATTAAATTTACTTTATAGGCTAAGTATTATGTTAAAAAAATTTAACAATAATAAAATTTACTCACATAACGTCTTCATATACAATAAATAATCATAATGACAATTATAATGAATGCTTCTTTAAAAGGTAATTTATTTAAGCGGGAAGAATGTATTTAAAATATTTTTTAAAATAATTTAATACTTCCTAATATTTTGTAATACTTTTAAAAACTTATAAATAATGTTGTAGTATTGTATAATGAATTGATGTTGTTTGTAATCTCTCATTTCGTGTTCGAATTTTATTATAACAGAAAATAAAATCACAATCTGTTATACAATAATTCTCGGACACGAGTAGAATAGAATATTACACAGCTGCTATAAAATTAATCACAGTCAAGGGTTAAATAATTTTCATTCACCTTTGCCTAAAAAAAAAAAAAATAATTTTGAAATCAGAAGTTATTCGATAACTAAGAATCTTTTTTGATTTTGTTTTTAGCTCAGATCGAAATAATTCCGTGCAAAGTTTGTGGTGACAAGAGCAGCGGCGTTCATTATGGAGTTATCACGTGCGAAGGCTGCAAGGGTTTCTTTAGGCGGTCACAGTCGTCGGTTGTGAACTATCAGTGCCCGAGGAACAAAAACTGCGTTGTTGATCGCGTAAACAGGAACCGATGTCAATATTGCCGGTTACAGAAGTGCCTAAGGCTTGGCATGTCCAGAGATGGTAAGCTTGTTTTTTCAAAACATTATTCTTTATTTTTTGGTACATATTAAAATATTTAATTTTAAGAACGTTTTAGAACATTTTAAATATCTAATATAAGAATTACATTTGATTTTAAAGAGGTACACTAATAATAGTAATAATAAATATGCTAATAGTCTTAAAAATAACAAGTTTGATGAATAATAATCAAAAATAATAAAATATCATTATATTAAGACTGAATTTTAATATGCAATTTATTTAATATTTCATTTATGATTGAGCTTATCGGTGAAAATTATATAAGATTCATAAGAATACTATTAATTAATATGCAAACATATAAATTTTTGGTAATTACGTAAATTAAAAGAGATTACTATAATCATCTGGTATGTTAGTATTTCCGCAGTAATAACATAAAAAAATACTTATATATGTAAAATTTATTTAATATTATATAATCATATTTAATTATTCTTTTTAAATAAATAATCAAAAATTTTGTTTAAATATATAAAATTTCTTACGTTACTAGGAAAATTTAATTTGAAAGTAGATCTTCAAAATAAAGAGATATTATTATAAATGAATAAAGAAGAATAATTAAATATAATATTTAAAGCTTAATATTTACTTCATATTTATTGTCATCACTACATATTACTTAATGAAAGAATATTAGTTTACTATTATTCGTGTTTTTGTTGTTATTATTATTATCATTACTATTTTTATCATCATTATCATTATCATCATCATCATTATTATTATTCAGCTACTCAACACTGAATTTGTATTAAAAAAAACTTGTAATTTATACACATACGATTTTTATTAACTTTAAGTAATTGCGGAAATATTGATATTCTTATGTTTCCATACTATTAATTAATTTTTTATTTTATTGCGATTCTTATGAAATCGTATTATATGTGTAATCTTGAGGCAAAACACGATGTAAAGTAGTGTGTCAATATTATTTCTTAATTTTCTTATTTAATCCACATAAAATTCAAATGATACTTGGCAAGATATTTTGACATTTGTTACGTATATTTTACTGATTAGAGCCTTATGAATTTAATTTGCAAAATCTCAATTAACCCTATATTAAATTGAAAAGTTTATATAGAGGCATTCACATATTGCCATTAGAGAATAGACCTAAAAACTGATTTTTATTCTTATTCTTCATTAATTTTTTAAAGTTATTATTTTTTTAATATATATATATAAATTTTATACTTCAAAGTATAAATAAAATTAAAAAACTTATACAATAAATAAAATAATTAAAAAAAAAACAATTTTTTTTTCAATCTCAAGATTATCTTTGGAATTTAGTTATATTTTAGACATTAACAATATTTTGTGAACATATTAAAATAAATATTGTTATTGAAAATTACATACAATATAATTAGAAAATAAAATTCGAATTCTTGAAATTATTTATAATGAAAGCATTTATTTCGATTTAAATTTAAAAATAAATGCCTTAACAAAATGAAATATAACAATTAGACGTGTTTCCAAGATTATAATAATTAACATCGAATAATATTAATAGTAATTCTAATAATATTAAGATTCTACATGAAATAAATCAAACAAGTAAATAATTTATACATGTAAAATTAATGTAGAAATAATACACAATATTATCAACTTGGGATATTACAGTTTTTAATCACAATATGATGTAATCCAAATTATTATGTGCACTGATTATAAAAGACTTAATAAAAATTGAGAAAAATAATGGTAACAATTATACGTAGAAAAAAATTGAAATATGATTTTACAAAACTTTCTGGCTTTTCATAAAATATACTTTTACTCCTGTAGAAATTTTAGCAGCAATTAATAAAACAAAATTGGTGAGGATTCATTTTTCTTTATCGAAAAAATACCTCAAATCGTCTTATATTTATCTGTAAAAGCGAATATGGTCGATAATCGAAAAGGCTATATTAAATTTCCAAATATTGAAGTAATAAAATAATATTTCTGAATCTAAACGTTTTTTTCAATAATGCGGTGATTATTATTACTATTTGCAAAAATAAAAAATTTTGAGTATATATTCAATAGTTCTTGTTTATTTTATTTATTATAAAAATTTAAGTTTGATTTTAAATTTTCACTATATTTTTAAAATAAATAATATGAACTATTTTTTTTATATTTTTAAGTGTTTATTTATTAGATTTATTTATCACAGATTATTGATTTTCACTTTTTTGACATGATAATAATTCAAATAGCGTAATCTTTGCTTTAATTTATAATAATTAGTAAATTTTTTTATTGGATAATATGTTCTGTGGTACATAATTGTATAAAATAAAATTGTAAAATAGTAAAAGTATTTTGAGTAAAGCTCTCACGGGAAAGATGCATCAGTTTTGTAATAATTTGTATAAACGTGTACTTCATATTTTTGTATAATATATTCTATAATTATAAAGACAAAGTTGAAATCATCTATTAAAATTGATAACATATTGTTCGACAACTTTTTTATGACTAAATTGAAATAATTAGTAGCTAAAAAAAGTTCATATTATTATGGAATAAAAAAAATTTATGATATTTCTTATATTTGATCTGAAAGAATACATGGAATTACATTTTAATTATATACAGCTATTAAACTGAATAATGTAAAAAATGATTATCTCAATAACGAATTACTTGGTTACATATTTTATATTAGAAAACATTTATTTTTATGGACTTTCTGTTAATTAAATAATACATTAAAAATTTTCTATTGTTGTTGAATTAATAATAAAATTATTTGTTCATTGAACAGTACTCAAAATATTATTATAAATTTCATGAAATTAAAGAAAAAAAATGTTTTATAATATATTTATTATATAAACACGTTTTCTAATAACTTGAACCCACCTACATTTAATGATCAATAATAAAATATACTTAAAAAAAAATATTTACTAAATTGAACCATATATCATATTTAATACAATTCTTTTCTTTTAATACAATACTTTTTAAATTTTACTCTAAATAATTTTTGTATAATATATTTCTGTTCTTTGGGAAATATATTATATAATGTATTAATATATTATATTACTATATCATAACTATTTTTATATCGATAACAAGAATCATTAAAGGTATTAATAATTGATTACATATGCATACAATATGATATATAGTATATTTTAACCGTTTTAAGTAATTATTATAAGTTATTGTTAATAAAAATTGTCTTAATATTTTTAATTTATTATATTATTATATATTTTTGTATATTATAATGTCATTAAATCGTCAATTGTAATACCATATATCGTAATTATTGTATTACACTGCGATCTTTGTTTAGAATATAAAGATACATACATTTTTTTTATAAAGTATATTTATAAAAAATTTATTTTTGGTTTTATCATAGAGTAACTAAGTGATTAAATTTATTAATCTGTAATATATAAAATTTTACCAAAAATTAAAATTTTCAGAATTAAAAAAAGGGTCTTTATTTAATTTTATAATAGTTATTCCATTTAATTATTTTTCATTTAAAAGATAGTACAAAATAACTTCCGATTAAATGCTAAAATCTATACTAATAATATTTCTCATTGATATTGATAACATATATTTAAATATATATATACATGTATATGTGTGTGTGGGTGTGTTTGTTTGATAGTAACTGTATTCAATTGTAAATAATTAAAAAATATATGGTTTTGAATTTTTGTCAACATATTACCTTACTATGTTTACTACTCCTTATATATCAGTTATTTCGTTTAGTTATTATTTTAATTCACACTATAAGTAAGAAGTACCTCTATAATTATTTATATGAATTAATTTTTTAATATTTTATTGTTTTAAATTTCTCTTTAAAATATTATATTTTACGTAAAGATTCTTTGTATTTACTTAGAAGAGGTGTTTAAGCTTTTAACTGTATATATATAAGAGTCTCCTGGTTACTATATAGAATATCTCGGAAAATTCTTGACAGAGAAAACCAAACGCTTAAGCATGGTAATCTTTATACCTTTAAAGTTACATTTTCTTCTTACAGCGATCGATTACCGCATCATCCTTTTCTTATTCTTTCATTTGAGTTTTTTACTGTGTTTCTATTGTTTCTACTCCTTTTTTCTTCTTCCAATGATTTTTCTTTTTTTCTATTTCTTCTTTTTATCATTATTCTCAATATAAAAAATGATAAAGTGGATAAATCATTAATGAAAAATAATAAATTCTTTATTTTTTAAAATGTAAATTATAACTTAATTTTTATTTTACAAAACTTGTATATAAATTTAAAATTTCCAATAAATTGTTCTAAATATTAAATCTTTACATAAAGTCAATAATAAAATTTAATCTTAGAATCATAGCGATCAATTCATAAAGTTATTGAAAAAATTAATTTGATTAAAATACATTTGATTTTTCTCAATTTCAATTTGAAATTGCAAAAATAATGCGATAATGCACAGAAAATTATTTGTTAAAATAATATATTCATTTACTGATTTAAAATAATAACTAATTGAAAATTATTATTAAGTCTTATAATACGAATTATTTAGAAATGAATATTGAGATTTTAAAATTATTATGGAATTCAAACATTAAAAAATATAATATTAATACGTATACTAAAATTTCATTAGCTTATTGAAGATATATTAATGATATATAATCGATATATTATAGATTATTTTAAAAGCAGATATTTCTCAATGAACTAAAAAACTTCAACTAGATTAAAGTTATTTTCTATTTCTTTTTTCTTTGATTAAAAATTAGGAAAATTTAATTAACGAATATCTTATTTTCCTGTTTCATTATAATTAAATTTTTTATCACGTTATCTCTACTTCTTTACATTTATTTCTATTTTTTTATCTACCTTTTTAGCACCTATATATTTTATCAATTTTTGTTAACTCATTTTTATCAATTTTCGCAACGTTAGTAGAATCTTTTTGATTTTATAGTAAGGTACTTAACATTTTAAGAGGAAAACTAATTTTAAACGCTATTTATCATTAATTTTATGTTAAAAAAAATATTTTAGTAATTAGAAGATTGAATTTATATATTGTTCTTCTAAAAAATAAATTTCATTTATTATAATAAATTTTGTTTCTAAATTTTATTAAAATATTTGTTTCAATTTAAATGTATATATTAAATACAGAAATATAATGAAAATTTGCATAAATTACAAAATTAATTTTTTTATTATTCATTATTAAATAGAGATTTAATTAAATAAAATTACTGTACAACTAAATATATTTCAAAAAATTCTCCAATGAATTGTTTATTTCTTGAATCGGTTTCTTATATTTGTTTAGGAAATACTAAAAGCATTATATTTCAAGGAAATCTCATATGTTATCATCGTAACCAGAAAAAAGAATTTTGTTTAGTGAAAAAATTAGGAAAAGATCTAAATTTAAAATTTATATTAGTTGTTAGATTGGATAATATATTACTATAATAAATCTCTGCAATCCTACCATATTTATATGGAATGAATTTTAAAAGACAATTAAATTACTTGATTCAGTAATATTCAATTTTAAATATAATTATATCTGCATGTATCCATCTTTACGTTTCTTTACAATTTATTAACGCACCCATTGCAAAAAGAGACTTTCTTAAAATTATATCATAAATTTATGTATTAAAATTTCGAATTCTTATTTAATTGCAAATTTGAATTAATAAAATGTATTATCTATTTTTAATTTACTCATTATTATTAATAATAATAAATATTTAGTCTAAATTTATTTATTATTATAATTAATTTATTATTTATCTATTTTACTCTCATTTAATATTTAAAAAATACTAAATCGTATGAAAATTGTTTGCGAATAATTTAAAAAATGTATTAAGATTGTTCTAAATATAATATTATCAAAAGTGATTAAAATTTATATTTTGTTATTTTATTTTATTTATTGAACAATTTTTTATATATTTTATATTTTATGAATAAGATATTATCAAAACACTTTTTAGTTAATGATTGACTTTACTTTTAAAAATTGTATATACGTGATAAATATATTGAAAATCTATTTATGTGCATTATACAGAAATAAATGTCTATATAATAATGATTTCTTAGAAATGAATTTTATTTTATCATTAAGCTAATTTTAAAGAAATATAATTCAGTTTTTAGAATTCGTTAAAAGGAACTCTATATTTTATATTTAACCACAAATACATTCATTTATTGAAGTAAACAGTTAAATTTTGATCTGTTAGATAGAAATTTATATTTTTAAAATTTTATAGATTTTCTAAATTATGTATTTGAAAATAATACATCAATAAATATAATTAAAATTGTTAAAATTTTATTAAAATGTATTAAAGAAATCCATTTAAAGCTCAACTATGTATAATTTTAATTAATCTAATTTTTAAATTATAAAAAAAGAGCTTACTATCTTGATTATATTACATTTGTCAATTGGACGGTTTTTACAAGAAGTATTACCACACTGATGAATAGAGTCTCCGGGCAAAAGGAGCAAACTGATGAGAAGCTTGCGACTGAAAAGAATAACGTCCATAGTTATTGTCTCCAACACGTGCCAAGGCTCAGTGTACAGTTTGTAACATGACGTTTTCCTTTCTCACTCCCTCGTGTACGAGTTTGGCAAGTATGATGTCATAACTCAAGCACCTTCTTCGTTCCCCAATGCGAAAGAGACGAGAAGGAATACTGCAAAAGCATTCGATGCCATTTCCGCGTTCTATCGAAGCACATGCGCCTATGCATTTGCTTTACTCTCTTTTAGTGCCCTATTCCTGTTGATTTTCATTCTTTCAATCTATTTCTTTTTATATACGATTTTATAGACGCATAGATGGAATTGAGTATAATACAAAAAATATTTACGAACTTTATTTTCTTACCTAATACAAAAAGAGTTACTAGAAGAAAAGTTTTTGCAAAGCCAAACAAATTTATTTACATGCATAAAAATATATATCATTGACATGCTAAGAGCATTTTTATATTTTAACTTCTGCACGTAAACACTCAAAAATTATTTAGATAATTATATAGATCTGATGCCGTGTAGCTAAAACATATAATACTTTTATTATAAAACACATATTTAAATGTACATATACTCGTTATTTTAGCATTTCAATAGTATAAAAAAAATTCAAACAGAAAGGCATTTGTTAATTAAGGATGATGAAGATCTTGATAATGATTATTAATAATTATTCTTTATTTATTATTATAACCAATAATAAATAATAATAATTTTATCTTAATATTAAAATATCATAAGTATATACATATATATAAACACACACACATAAATATATACAATTGCAAATACAGGTTATAAAAACTTTTTGCTTCAGAAAATAAATAAATGTTAAATAAAAATTTATTGCCCTTTAGACAATTTTTATATTTAAGTATTATATTATACATTGATGGACAGTTTTAATATAGATTTATTTATAAGTTCTGATATCATTTTCGTTGGTGTAATGTCGGTAATTCAGTTATATATCAGATTTTCCAGTATACCCTTTCAAGTTAAAAGTTATATATATATATATATATATATTTGCATTCATATAATCCTTCGAAGTTTGCTACAAAACAATTTCTCATATCTACAGCAATGTACGAATCAATAAGTGATGTAACTGTTTTTTTAAATATTATTAATAACGGACTGTTACAATTTTCACAAAATACATTGCAATATGTATAAAAATATTTAAAAATTTGTTTATTAATTTATAAAAATGGCAGAAATATTAAATAACATCTCCATAAATAAGCAATATTTATAAGCAATAAAAATATTTATAAATATAACAGTATGTTCGAGATAGGAAATAGGTTCAATTTAATCCTAAAAATATTGACTTATCCTAATATATATTAAATATTATATATTAAATATATTAAAAATATATTAAAAATATGTATGTTTTAAGTAAAATTTTTTTTAAACTAAATTATTTGCATAAAAGTTTTAAAGTTTACTTCTGCTATTTCTCATTTAAAAATATGATATTAATTTATCTTATTTCGGAAATATAAAAATGCGCACTTTTAAAAATTTAATTCTGAAATTTTCAGCAATGTTTGATATTATTTTTTATTAATTAAATTTTAATATCATAAACACTAATTATATCTTTAAACTAGTTTATATTTTTAAAAAAATAATAAAATAATTCAACATTCATAATAAATTAAACTATATATTAAAAATAGTAGATTGAAATTAATGTGGAAATAATTTTATTATCAAAAGTTAAATTTGAATAATTGTTGTATGCATTTCATTCGTACTCTATTTAAAAAGTTTGATATATATTTTTTATAAAATCATGAGCTCTTATAAAATAGAGTTTCTTTTCTTTTCGTGAAAGCATAATTTATTGTAGAAAGTTCCAAATTTAAAAAATTTTTAAAGTATACATTTTAAATATATATATGTTGTTAACAGGTTTATATGAATGATATAAAAAGATTATAATTTTAATTAAAGTTACGTTCGTCAACTCTTTAATAGAAATACTATTTTTGAAAATAGTGCAAGTCAATTTTTCGTTCTTTCATCAAATAATATTTATTAATTTTTATCGATATTTTAAAGAATAATAATAGAATAATATTTAATATGAGAACTTATATTATGTCCAAATAGATTTTTTTGATACTAATGCATTTATTAATTTTATAATACATCTATTGCAGCTTTAGAAATTTTTTAAGAAATTTGATAAAGTGTATTTTTAATTATTAATCATATAGTTATTTTATTTTTTATTGAGTATTAATTATTACTCTAAGCGATTTTCAAATTAGTTTTACCATTCAAAACAAGCGTAAACTGAGAATAATAATATAAAATATAATACAAAAGATAATGTAAAATATGTTAGCTGTAATTTTTTTCATTATTTGGTAAATATTTCTCTTGAATTAAAATAATAATTACGATTAGGATTAATTAATTTCTTTTCGCATAAGAATTAGATATATGATAATCACATTAAAATAAGAAATACTTATAACTATTAATTACTGAAGCAGTTATCAAACTATTATATATTATATTATTTCTCCCCTTGTTCATTAGGCTTTTGACGGTATAAACCTATATATATATATATATAAGGTTGCTGAAATATTGGAAAGAGCATCGATGTTCATTTTAAATTTGTAATTATTTATAAGAAAAATAAGATCTTTAAATTTTCACACTCATTCATAAATACGGTTGTTATTTCATTTTCAGCTGTTAAATTTGGACGAATGTCAAAGAAACAGAGGGAGAAGGTAGAAGATGAGGTGAGATTTCATAGGGCGCAGATGAGAGCGGCCTCAGAGACTGCACCAGACAGCAGCGTATTCGAGCATCAAACTCCAAGCAGCTCGGACCAACATCACTCCTACAATGGAGGGTCAGTACATCCAATGAACAGGCGAAACCACTCTTATGTTGTGGTGACGTAGTATAATTGTTATCTTGATTCTTTGATCCTTTAAGTCCGCGTGTCTTACTTCTTTAAACTATGAGTTATAGTTTTTTTCTAATTTTCTTTTTCAATATTTTGGTAACAGTTTAATAGTGAATCACATAATTATGGGTTATGCAAAAAGTTAAAATAGATGAGGAATCGAATAAAACTAAGGAATTTTTTTGTATGTCAAAAAACAACCTCAACTAACGACTCTGCATCACTAACGCTCTACAGGATGACTCCGAGAATTATCGCTGAACGAATTCTACGCGCTGGACTTAAAGGGTTAAAGTAAGAAAGAGTACTTTATTTTTTCTCCTACTATTAGAAATGAAGAACATTTCCAGAGAAATCGCATTTGATATAATTAGATATTATAAAATTATTTATAAACGTTTTAATGATAAAGGAGTAATCATTGAAATCATTTAATTTTTATGAACCTAGAACAATTTTCCCTTTGTAAATCGTAATACTTCAAACATATTTTGCAATATTAAATTATTCAAATAAGTTTGAAAACCTATTTTCTCATTCTATTTATTTCTTAAAGAGAAATCATAGAAAAAATGAACAGAAAAAATTTCAATGAAAAAATGCACAAGTATTAAAATATTGTATACATAAGCATGAATACATAATTTTTTTAATACATAAATTTTTATAAAAATTAATATTGTTCGAGTTAAGATTAAAAATGTAATATTCATTAACACTGCTTTTCTTAGTATTAGTATTTATAAATATTTAAAGTTTACTAATTTCATTTTGGTGTAAAAGTACTATTAAAATACATAAATCATATATTAAAAGTATCCTTATAAAGATTCAAAAATGTTTTCTATTATCAATAAACTTTATATGAATTTGAGCTTGAATCTAAATTAAGAATTAAACATTAATGTTATATAACACATTTAAAAATTACTCGTTAATAAAAATGACCTTGAATAAATGTTTTTGTATTTAATAATTCATTTTTATGCAAACCTTCAGAATTTCATATAATTTCATTAAATTTTCACTAAAACTAAAATTTAAAAAATTTATATAATTTTAAATAATTACATGTATTTTATAAATATTTTTAAGAAAATATATTCAATTTAAAACCAAATTGTTTTTTCAAAAAATTTAATGAGTAATCATGCGAAAATCAGAAAAATGAATATAAATATTAAAATTAAATTAAATTAAAAAAAAATAATATTAATTTTATTTTAATAAAACTTTTTATTAAAATAATTATTAAATAACTATAAAAAGAATAGTAAAAATTTTAATTAATATAAGATTTAATGAGTTTTCAATATTGATAATTAAAATCTTTTTTTAATTGGTTAAAAAATTAATAAAAATTCACAATTATTTTGCATAAATTACAAATGAATTTCACTAAATAATCCCCTAATATAAATTTTTCATAAATATTTTAACTTATAATCACAATTTTTAAACTTCAACTGAATCACACGTAGGTTGACATTAATACTTCAAATAAATTTCTAAATTTCTTCTTTGAAGTTCTACATTTTTATAGTATTTCAGAAAATATTTAAAAAAATTGCAGCAAAACATTAAGGAAGTATTTAAGTTGTTGAAAACAGCAATTTAATAATTTTATACGTTATACCTACTATGCTTCCTTCTGTCAAACTATAAATTTCGATCTGAATCTATTAACATATAGAGATCGATTATAGTTTATTGTTTTTTATACATCGATGAGTAACGTACGTTTCGGTATATTTTAATCCGTAGGCTTATATTTTCATGTTCCTCCGACGAAAAGATCGCGTATGTATTTCGCCTCTGTTTATAGTCCATATTAATCGTTCACTTTTAATATGATATTAACTATCCTATTTATTTTGTAATTAAAAAAAAGTATATAAAATTAATTATTTACATTATAATAATCACAGAAATAATTACAAAATTATTGAAAAAATAATTATTAGTTAAAATTTACTAGTTTTCATGCGATAATAAATTTTACCAACATTGATAAATATATTTATTATCCTATTAAGGATGTCGTTAGCTTTGTCTTATTATTTAAAATCTAATGAATTAGTTAATTAATTAAATAAACTAAATTATTATATTTCTATTTAATCGAAGATATTATTTAGATATCGTATTTAATAATACGATAGGAAAAATAAACTATTATACGATAAAAATTTGAAAGTTTAAAAAGTTAAGGTGATAAAGAGAATTAAAGAAAAAATGCCAATTAAGATCAAAGGGGGTCCAAACAAGTAAAACAATTAAAAGGTACATAACCAATGTGAAGGATGCGATTCTTTTAATTTTGTATGCTCTTTAATTGTCTGACCCTCTAGTTACGCGTACAGCGGGAGTGAGTACGCGTCGCCAGGTCCAGGTACCGGGAGCTCAGGCTACTACAATGCACCGATGACCAACTACGAGCTGAGCGCTGATTACGTCGACAGTACGACGGCTTATGATCCTAGGCCAACACAAACACAAGTCGACGCTGTGGGGCCTGACACACCCTCAGTCACCACGGCCGGTGTCCTGCCCAGCGTCGTCACTACCGGTAACCGATCTAAACCTTCGTTCGACAGATCCTCCAATACTCTTACATTAATAATTAAACTTTTCTTAAATACTTTTATCTTTCAATTTATCAACAATATTTTAAATTCGAACTTATTTATCCGAAGAATTATAAATTTAAAAATTTTTTTAAATTGTATATATCAAAAATTAGTCTCTAAAGTTTAGTTTAGTATCTGAAGTTAAAAACTTTATTTTTTATTCAAAGAACATACTTTGATTTTCTTTTCAAACAGTTTTTAATTAAATATACAAACATTAAAATTAAAGAAGCTAAACGAATTATTTATTATAGTGTAATAATTTCTATTGACTATTTTGAATTACGGATAGAAAAACTTTTCTAAATTATTCATTATTATTGTATATTATATACTACAAATAATTATATGAATTTAGATTCTATTTAAATACTTTTTCTTATAAATGTTTATTAAATTATTTTAATTTCTAAAAGTCACTTGAAAACTATTATCGATTGAAATTGTCTATACTAGCATCTATTACTTTTATTTAAGTTGTATAGAATAATAGGATGATATTTATTATACTTATAAATCTATTAAAAAGGATTTAATAAATACAATAAATTTAATTTGAATTTTTATTACAAAAAATTGAAACTGCATTATTCACTGTTATCTAATACACGTTTTTTATGTATAATATAACTTTTATTTGATTAATTCTTTAGCATTTTATACATTTAAAATAATATTGAAATTTAAAAAAATCTGTCTTATTTTTCATTTCATTTATTTTGAAAATGTTAATCATTATTTTAATAGTTATTTTAAACTTTGAAAAAATATAAAATAATATATATAAAATATAAAAAAAACTAATTCAATTATTATTATTATTTAAAATAAAATGAAAAAAAAATTTAAATTGATAATTAAATTTACATAATTTTAATAATAAGACGAATAAAAATGTTATGGTAATTATTTTAATTTTTTAAATTATATTCTAATAATTTCTATAACATTAATCATAAATCTGATTAATATATTTATATAAATATATTAATATCAAATAGAGGATAATGAAATGTAGATTATATATTAATTGATATATTTTTTGTTTAAATTTAATTATTTTGTTATTTTCAATTACTTAACTATTGAATATATAAATATTACCTTCAAAAGACTGTTAATTTTAAATCTTGTTTTGACAAATATTGTTTATAATTTCCTTTATTTCTATATAATTCATTTTTATAATGAGTAATAACTTCATTATATTCAATCTACTAATAATTAATAAAATATTTTACATCCATATCTATTTTTGCAATTTCACGATTGTGAAATAACATTCTTGATACGATTCGTTTTACACAACCCACTTTATCTCCTAATTATTATTTATTCATTTTGAATTAACCTGTAATAGTACAAAAATATATTTTTATAAAATACTTTTATTTTCATTTTTTTATTAATTTTTTTTTCAATTTAAAAATCTACAAACATAAATAAATCATAAAATATTTATATCATTCTTTTATATTAATTTTAATGATTTAAAAATAATAAACAAATAACTTCTTTAAGAAAAATTATTTTTTAGCGAAACTAAAATAATAACTACATTTTAAAATTTTATAAAGTAAGGCAAATGTAAATTTATTTTTGTTTTTATGCATTTTTTTATATCATTAGTTATATATTTTGAATTTTTAGAATTTTTAATTCATTTATTTTAATTATATTTTCACATTCCAAAATTTTTAAAAACTTTCATCTATAAAATTCCGTATTATTATTCTGCATATAAACCTGGTGATAAAAATAAAATTATATACTATTAAGTTTTAAATATGCATTGAAAAATAATAGAGAAAATATATCATTGGAGATAGAATATAAGACTTATACACTATCATTACATTTTTTAATATATAAAAATATTGAAAAAATGTATTAACATATTTATAAATATTTATTGTATTATAAGATGCAATTTAACTTAAAAGTTAGCCATAAATTTTCAATTAAAAAAAAACTTTATTATAAGTGAAGTGATTTATAAAATTTCTTTTTAATGTAACCGTAATATTATAATTATAAATTAAAATTAATATAAGGAAAACGTTGTATAAATAGAAATTTTAATAATAACAAAATATATAGTCTTGTAACAATCTTATGCGATATTATCATACTTTTAATTATTATTTAACTTGATGAAGAGCTTAGCTACTATAGTACTTCGAAATAAGGCGATAGTTAAATAAATTTTTTAATGAGAAAATATATTTTAAAATAAATACGCATATCATACAGTACACATTATAGTCTTTTTAAATTCATTTTCATTATAAAATTTTTTTTAATCCCGAAACTTGTGTTTATAAGAAAATATATTTATTTTAATTTAAAAATTTCTTTCACTTTAAACTGTTTATTCTAACTTTAAAACAAAACACAAATGTCCTATTATTCTCCATAAAAGCATATAAACAACTTCGGGATATAATTAAAATATTGTTTTTGTGAAAATGGTCATTCATTTGATAGAAATATTATACGTTTTGAGTGAAAATTGACCGAAAAATCTTTTATAGTTTGCAAATTTTTTAATTATAAACAAAAACTCTGTGTAAACTTCTAAATAATCTAGTAGAAAAATAAAAACTTAAAGTTTTATTATTTATTTATTGATAATTTACTGTACCACATATTTTTTTCAAGTATTAACTTTAGTCTGTTTGAATTTTTGTAATGGTTGCTATTCTTCTGAGACGCGTGTGAGCAAGCATGTTTTTTGTAAAAGAATTTTACATTGAATTAGATTGTTCACATTAACCATGTAATTATATCAGAATAATTCAATAATATTATCCATTAGCAGCTCTATGATTTAATAATATAAAAAATACATTATTAGATGAGTACACTTAAATTTGTACTTTTTATAGTCTACACGGGGGCAACGAAACTTCAAATAGTATTTTGCATGCATATTTCCAAACAATAAATAATATTTAATTTAAAAAATCTGCCTAAATAGACCTTGAAATTAGGAAAATTTGGATGCAAAAATTTATTTATGTGAATAATCTTATAACTAAAATTAAAAATATATATATATCTTATTTCAAAAATTTATTTATGTGAATAATCTTATAACTAAGTATTAGCTAAAGCCTTTTCCCACGATCATTTTGATTTAATGTTAGAAAACATTTTTCAAATTTTGACTGAATATTTTTTTTTCTTTATTTAAAAAGTATTAAAGAAATTTCTAATTTATTTAGAGCGTTTATTATTTAATAAATAACCATCAATTAATGAAAAGACCATAATTACTATCAACTCAACAACCCACTAGAGTGTAATGATTCGATCTGAAACTTTAAACAAATTTTGCTATTATATTCAAATCATTTGGAATTTCTTTAAAAAATTTAAAAGCTGCATTTAATAGTAATACACAATTTAATTACTAAATTGAAAATTCTATACTGATTTAATATCTTAATAGTAAATTATTTAAATAGTTAAGTAGATAGATTTAAAAAAAAAAAGTTGTATATAAGATTATGAATTAATCTAAATATAGTTTATATGCTATTTTATAGTTTTAAATATACATGCATTTTAAACTATATATTTCGAATATATAGCTTTAATGTTCCATAGAATCTATTAAAATATAACTACCAAATTATTGGTTTTATTTTTCAATTTAAAAATTATTCGATAATCAAATATTTTATATTAATTCTGTAATATAAGTATTACCTAGAGAGATTAAACAATTAACATTAATTTTAAACGATATTTTAGATATAAATTTAAACATTTTATTCTTTAATATACTATTTAAGAGAATTCACATGAAAGATTTTATTATTAGTTTTTTGTTGAATAGTAAAACAATACATTAATTCATTCTTATATAAAATATTATCAATAATAGCTCTCCTACATCTCCAAACCTCATTTTCTTTTCTTCCTTCGCTCTTTGTTTCTTCAACTATGGATTGATTAATTTTTCTTATATAAAATTTATAAGCTTTTAATTTTTTATGTAAACAAGTAATATATAGAAAAAATCTGAAACTTTTATTATTCTACAGGTAAATTATTATATAGAAATATATTCTACTTATAAATAATACATATAATTACATTTTAATATTTAAAATGTATTGAGTTACAAATTCATATATTTTTATTAAATATTTATAAACTTTTATTTAAAACAAGGTATTATTTTAAGATAGATAATTTAGATAAATCAAGTTTTAAGAATAATAAATAATTTTTAAATTTACACTGAATTTATCACTATATTATTTTAAGCAAAATTCAGTTATTGTTTTAATAATTTTAGTTACTTTGCGATATAATTAAATATAATCAGTAGTCGACACTTTTTATAATAATTTCTATAGATATTACATATTATTAAAATACATAGAATATAATTAGAATGTTTGGTAAATATTAAGACCTTTTTATTCATTCGTAATACTATAAGGACTTTTTTATAATAAAAATAAAAATTATTATATTATGTAGAAAAAATATTTTTTCTATAAATAAATTTTCAAATTTTGTACAATTAACGTTATTGGTATTTTTTAAACATGAAATTCTTACAATGCGTGAATTCTTATTTTTATTACTGCATTTATAATATTTAATTTCAAAAATAAAAAATATTGAAAGTTTTAAAAAATTTTTATTCGTGAAGTAGTTACTTTTTTTTTTAAATTTATAAACTTTTATCGATGAAGAAATTAATAAAATTATACTTAAAATGTTGCTTATTCTATTAATTATAATAATAAATTAAAATTAAACTATAAAATTTATTTATTTATATTTGTAAAAAACGTTAAATAGTTATTCAATGAAATTTAAGATTTTTTGTTAGAAATTGATAATAAAAAAAAGTGGTCTATGTGTCTAAGTACATAGTTTTTCAAAGTAAAACCGCGCATAAAGTCATGTGTAATATTTTTTAGACTTCATTATCAATTTTGACTTTGTTGTGGCGTATAATCTCTAATATAAATTAAATTATTTTATGCTTTATGAATTCAAAACTAATGAATAAAAAAGGAGTGATAATGAATAAAAAATAAACGATAAAAAAAATAAATTATAAACTTTATTATCTCTCTATCTTTTTTTTCTCGCTTCTTTTCCTCTTATTTTTCTTTTATAACTGACGAAACCAAAACGAAAACTACATGAAATAAATTGATAGGCGCGACGACGACCGGCACAGCAGGCAATAACGGTGGGGACACTAGTAGCGGGGGTGGCGGTGGTGGTAGCGCTAATGGAAACGGTAGTAGCGCCGGTGGTGGTAGAAATACGGTTAGCGGCGGCGGATCATTGAGCGGCGGCGGTATCGTTGCCGTCAAGCAAGAAACCACGGTCGAGCTCGCCAGCCTCGGTCATGGTTCCTACACGATGGTTGATTCAACTACCTTCCTGAGCACCCAGCAAAACACTCCGAGAGTCCCAGCCGCCGCCAATCAGCCTCAGACGGAGGACGATGAAGTTCCCAGTATGTCCCTTGCGAGATGTGAGGCTTATGTTTGTGCCCATTGCATGACGATCTTTAAATGTATATTTGCCTTTGTGTGCCTCTATCACCTGCGCTTTATTGTTTTTTTTTTTTTTTTTTTAAACTATGTATGTATTATTGCATATGGATAATTTAGGGAAATATCTAGTAAGACTTCTATTGAATACGAGCCAATGTATATTTTTCTATAAGGAATGATTTCTTACAAGGTATTTTCTTTCATCAGAGTACAATTATCAACTTTTAACTCATTTTCTAATCCATCTAAATTTTTAGTTGTAATTTTATAGTTTGAACACTTACCTGCATGGTTTCTCTTGGTCTCTGTATTTCTCGTGGCTTTGTATGAGCACTGCCTATTACTATAAATTTTGAGTGCTTTAGCTATACATAAAATATTATTAATTTCGCACAGTACTTGATAATATTGCAATCGGATTGATATTTATATATTCGCTGTAATTATTTAGAGTTTAATACAAAGTAGCTTAAAATCTCATGTTTAAATTTTTATTTTTTGTCGACAAAATTATCAACTATTGATTTAATATGTATAACAGGTATTTTAACGTCATATAAGATCTTCAGTTTCGCAATAGACATGTTAAAAATTAAAGTAGCGCGAACTCTTCATTATTAACTTTTGTCCAATAACTTTGAAGAGTAACTATTTTAAAATAAAAAATATGAAAACAATAGAACATGCTATAGCGAATAAGCTATAATTATTCTTTATAAGCAAATAAATATTGCAATACCTATATCTATTCATTAATTCTGTAAGTTTTATCAGATTAAAATTTTTAATAATTTTTGCACTTATTATTTTATAATTTTCATATTAAATGTAAACATAAAAATTTATAATTTATAATAAATTACTGAGTAATGAAGAGAAAAAATTACATTTTTAGTTTTCTTGTTAAAAAAGTACATGTCTTTTCATCTTAAATTGTAAAATTTAAAGATTTTTGAAAAGAAAATAAATGAAATACATATTAATTAATTACACGCGGTATTTGAATTAGTTAAGCGTACAGATTAAATTAAAATTAAAATTAAATTTTTTATATTTATTATGATAATTTATTTTTCTCTATTATTCACTAAATTTTCAATCATATTTTTACGTTTAAAATAACTAATTTTCTTATCACTGCGATTTAAAGAATTTGTATAATTAATATTAAAAATTAGAAATTATTAAAAACTATCATAATTAAAAAAAAAAAATTCAGAATTAAAATTAATAAATTGATCATATTATTAAGTTAAAAAATAAAAAAATTGACAGTAATTAAAAATTTATTACTTTTTAACGTATTAAATCAAATTTTATATTGATATTTTTAAAACTATTATTTAATAATGCTTTTAAAGCTAACTTTATAGTCGTACATTTATCGTTATAAAAACATTCAGATTTTTTAACGTAAATTTCATATAGAGATAGTTAATGTATTTGATTTTATTTTAAGTTTTTTTTATTTTTATAAGTTTAATGTATAATATAATAAATGTCAATTATGTAATTATGCATGGAGCTGCATTTTATATTGTGTTATACAATTATTTATTATAAATATAATTTAAAATGTGTGTCAGTGCCCTCTTTTTCATAAGAAGCCACAATAAGCGTATGATCTTATAATTTAAATATATTAATATTTACAATCATTTAATATTTAAACGGTAAAAATATTATATGTACATTATTATTGTAACTTTATAGTTTTAATATAATTTGATGTTTATAGGTTTTCATAAATAAAGTTTTAATATGTTATCTACAATTTTAGTATTTCTAATAACAATAAATATTTAATAAATTATTAAATAAGATAAAAATATAAACCTGTCAAACTTTTAAACTCATGAATAAATATTATTCTTGTATTATCATATATATCAATAATTGTGTTTTATCTTTTATATTAAAAAAATGTTTGAGCTATATTTTTTTTATCATTACATAAAATTTAATTCTATTTTACTACTTTGAAATATTGTTATTTATTATTTAAATTACTTAAATTAAACATTAAAAATAAAATTTACCATGTATTATCATTTATATTTTATGCAATGAAAACATATTGTTTATATATAAATCGTATTATACTAATAAAGTATTGAAGAATTGTGATTATAAAAGTTTCATTAAATTAAATGCGTAATTATTTTATATAACCTTTTACAGAAAAAAAATTTGTACAACTAATATTTATATTTCATTATTTTATAAAAAATAAAAATTGGTAATGCTGGAGATGATTTTGGAAATTTTTATTAAATCAATTGTTTCATTCATGATTCGCATATTATGATTGAATAGAAAAAGAAAATATTTCTTTGATTTATTTTTAGTTTTTAAAATAAAAGTAATATTATTAAGCGCATTAATTTGATAAAATAAAAATAAAAACATCTATAATCTAAGTTTAAAAAATAACAAAGTAATTTGTCTGATTGATTGATGTCTCATAAAATATTTTCAAGATTTTTAATATAAAAAAAACAACAATTAAATAATCGTTATTTTTAGATCCTGCGGAAGTCAATGAAATGCTCTCGAAGGCGATAGCGGATGCACATGCCAGAACTTGTTTAGTATCCACTGAACAGATACAAGAATCGTTCCGGACATCCCAGTCCCAAGACGTCACTAGAATGTACTACAGAAGCATGTCTCATGAACAGCTTTGGCTCGAATGCGCGGAAAAACTAACAACAGTCATCCAAGTTATTATTGAATTCGCCAAGATGGTTCCAGGCTTCATGAAACTTTCTCAAGATGATCAAATTGTTCTTCTTAAAGCAGGTACGTTATTATTCAGAATCTATTTAATGAAATCCATTTCTAAAAATTCTTTAATATGTTGCTTAAAATTCTACAATATATGAAAAATATTGCTTAGTGATGTCATGAATCGAAGAAAACACAGTTAAAGTTTACTATGGTTAATAAAAAATAAATTTTGATGCAATGCAGGTGAATTTATTTTTTTTAATTTAGGTTTTTTAAATAAAAATTTTATATAAGCAATATTTTTGTTAGTAAATTGTTTTGCATATAATAAATTCAAGCGAAGAAGTAATATGAAACGTAAGTAATATTAAATAAATTACATTCGTAGGTTCTTTTGAGTTAGCAGTACTGCGCATGAGTAGGTACCTTGATCTGCAGACTAACTGCGTCCTTTACGGTGACATTATGTTACCACAAGAAGCATTCTTCCACACGGCGGACACGGCAGAAATGAAATTGGTATCCTGTGTTTTTGAGCTTGCTAGAAGTATTGCTGAACTTAAACTCACAGAAACAGAGCTCGCGCTATATAGTGCGGCTGTACTTCTCAGTCATGGTTTGTATAAATTTAATTTCAAATTTATAAGATAAAGTGTTAGTTTATTCATTTTTAATTAAATAGTTTTAAGTCTCGAATATAAATGAAACATTATGAAGGATTCGACCAACTCTCAGGACTATACCTTTACTACTCATACATGCATATTAATAATATCTGTTATGTTATTTAAATTATATATAACTGAAATTATTCAATTCAGTTAATTTCATGAATTCTAAACTAAAATTACTTAACTCACAGATTTATTAATCAGGAATTATAATCTTTGATGCATTGAATCGTAGACGATAATCGAGTAGCATTTACCTTTATTTGAATAAATTTTAGATCGACCGGGCTTAAGAGGTCATGCGGAGGTCCGGAGGATTTATGATGCAGTGTTGCGAGCATTGAGATCTGAGCTCGATCGCAGTCATATATCGCCATTAAAAGGCGATGTTACAGTGTGCGATGCGATAGTTGCCAAAATTTCTCAGCTGAGAGACATATCTCTTATGCACATGGACGCATTGGCAAAATTCAAGCGATCACAGCCACATCTCGAGTTCCCACCACTTCACAAAGAACTCTTCAGCGTCGATAGCTGAACACAAGATGAGGCACTATCGAACGACGAGTATCGGGCCGACTCATTATCAACTCAACCAGTTAACGATGACAACATGACGACATGCTCTGTTAAGGTATGTAACTCGCATACATGTGGTCCATACCAATCAAGCATTTTCGGATTTTTTTTATGAAAATAAAAAACAATAAACTAATGAAATTAAATTCAGTAATGATTAAAATAAAATTATGAAAAGTTTAATTGTGAATTTTTATTTAAATATATTAAATAAATAGAAATGATAAATTACATAATATTGAGAAATAGGATTTCTGACAGCCAATGATTGTAATGACAACGTGAGAATTTTTCGTTTTTCGAAAACGTCGCTATAACTTATTTAACTAAAATTTAATTATTTAAATACTATTTTGTATATTGGTTAGATCTTGAATTTTTATTTCATAAATCATTCCATGCATTTTCATAGATGTATTATAAAATTATATAAATATTATATAAAATTATATAAAATAAATATTACATAGCTGGATATATTGCACCCTCTGATTATTTTAAAGTGAATTATCAATTGAGCAATTTGATATTTTTAAATATTATAATTTGTTAAAAAAATTGTCCATTTAACAAATTAAAATAGTAAAAATCTATTAATAAATATGAAGAAAGTAAAAGTTTCAAACGTGAATATGTATTATAAATAGACTTTAATAATATAAAATATCTACGAGCCTATAAAATCACTCGGCTTAAAAGCTTAGATAATTATACATTTAATTTAGTTTAACTTTTTTTATATTTTTTTATTATTAATTTTAAATTATTCGATTTAAAATTTGAATAGTTTTATTGAATTCATATATTGAATTTTAAGTTAATAAATTTATAATAAATTATAAATAAACAAATATAAGTTTATACAAATCTCAACACAATAATTTGTTTTATACAAGTGACTATAGTCAGATAGCATTTTAAAAATAATGCAAACGCACAATTATTTAACTATTTATTACAGTTTTATCTAACACCCATTATGAATATACTAATAGATTTTTTTTCCTCTTTCAGATTATTTCCTTCGTATTGAACGTATTGGGCCTTAAATAAACATAATATTGTTATATAAAGTATAAACAGAGCAACATAAAATATTTAAGAAATAAAAGTGTGTGTGTGCGTGTGTGGATTTATATCTATGTGTGGGGATATGTATGCATGCCCATCCATGAATATACTCATGTACGTATGTATATATACGCGCGCGCGCGCGCATACGCATGCACACACACATAGCCACTGGCACGCGCGTTTGTAGAATTATCATATATATAGATAAGAGGTGTATACACATACAAATATATATATATATATATATATATATTTATAATTATATCAATATATATTTATCTATTTGAATGTAAATCAATTATCGGTTGTTATGACAAACATATAAAGAGTGTTTACACGCTCGTTATTGACTAATGTAATTATAAGATGCACTAGAGTGATCTCGAAACAAATACAAGGAGAATATCAGAGAAACATTCTGTTATTGATGATTCTAACTGAGCACATGCAGTATTTCATAATTCTGTATAGACCAATATAGGTAAGAAAAAAATATTAATATAAAACGTGAAATACTTAGCACAGAGTTTGAAACTGGTGTTAATGAAAAATCGACGTATAGAAATATGAAATATTTATTAGACTGAGAATCGTGAATATGACTAGCGAGGTTACTCTATATCATAAATGTTTTATTCTGAGTGCGTGTGTAAACGCGCGCGGTCGCGGACGTACGCACGCACGCACGCACGAACGCACGCACGCACACATACACACACATATATATAATATTAATATATTAACGAAATTATGTTTACAATTTATTGCAAAATTTTTCTTATAAATTAACCGATTCTATTGTGCATAAATAATTTTTAAATCGATTTTTTATAAACACACAATTTCTCACGAATCTTATAAATGATCAGTCAGAATTCGAAAACAGAAAATATTAAGCTCCTTTAAAAGGGATGACATAGATATATAATAAGAACACCTTTAACGTACTTTGGTTTTGTCTTGAGATCTCTCTAGTATAAGGAAGACATCACTGGCGAATATAAACGAAAATAAAAAGCAAGATACCGACACATTTTTAGTTAATTATAATATTACGAAGGTAAATTTATTCAATTTTTTTTAAATTTTGGTTGGTGCGCGCACTAAACACAATAGTTTTTTACATATTTAAAAGAAAAAAATTATTTCTTACCTGTTGTTGAAAAAATATACTCAGTGAAGAAAAAGAATATAAAACCAGAAAATGTGATTCTAACTCGTTTTCCGGATGCACGTGAAAGAAACGTGTAGAAATACTTGCTTATATCCTATTGAGACTAAATCATATAACCTCAGGAATCTGGTATTCCACTAATTGCAAAAGTTATGACATACACAAACGCACGTACATACGTTCACAAGCGTGTGCTGAAACACTCATATACACATACAGAGTTTAAAAAATAAATTTAAAGTTTTCATAAGGTCTTACAAAGATATTCTAAAATAGTAAAAATCTAAAAACTTACTATTCTATAGTCGTATAATTTTAATTATTATCCCTTTATATTTATTAAAATTACTCTTTTAGTTATACTATTGCAAAAACCGCAAACAATAAAACTAATGATTTCAAAGTGGTAATAGATAAAATGACAGCGTATATTTCATGTCTATTTTTTTTAAATATATATACATAAAGAATATCGCACTACAATTTGAAGTAAGCATATGGTGGTTTAAATTGCTGTGATAAAAGTAGGCTGAAAATGTTTTTATTAAAGTTAATAATATTATAAATTTATTGTGCAAAGGATTTCATAAATATTATAAGTTATATCAACGTTTAATTATAGTATGAGATGAAATTATGTAACATTTTGATCAAAAAAGAACATTTTTTATATTTAATTTTTATAGTGTCCTAAAATAACTGTTCATTTTCTATAATGAATCATTTTTAATACTTAAAACTTTATTTTACACATTTAATATTTATTATTAATTTATATTTGAAGATTCAAATGATACGTATGCAGTTATTAAAAAAAATAAAAATGTGTTATAGTAATTTTTTAAACCACTTTTTTTGTCAATAATTGTTATGCAAATTACATGATTTAAATAGTTTAGCTATATTGAAGTTGTTTTTAATATTAGTTTTTAGTAAGCAGATATAGTTAACAACATTTAAATTGGCATCTATTGAATTCAGTATTTCACGAGCTGTGCTCGAAAAACATGTAGATAAACGACGAAAACTTCGAGAAGAATAAAATTTTTTCACCTGCTCCGGAAATCGAGTCGTCAGTGTCTAAAAGTACATAAATAAATAAAGAAATAAATAAATGAATAAATAACATAAGTTTAAATAAAACATGCAGCAAAATAAAAGTGAAAAGACTATCCAGAGATCTTCGTTATCATAAATATATAATAAAGTTAAATAATTGTGATATCACGATGGAAAATTATAAATGAGAAAAGGAAAAAACGATGCAGAAACGAAATTTTAAAGACAGAGTAATCACATATAAATGAATAAAATAAATTACGCATTAAATGGAACAAAAATACTAAAAATACATGGAAGTAATGTTTGCACTTGTAATATACATTTACGTACAAAGAATGGAAGAAATAATAAGGAAAATAAATATATATATACGATGGAACAAGAAAAAAAGATACATTTAATGCGACACGCGCATAATAGTTATTGTAGTTATAAATAAGTAGAAAAAATTTGTAAGAAAACAAAATGCGAATAAATGAGATGATGCGCAAACTAATACATTAATGTTAATATCGACAAATGAGCTAAGGCGCAACGAGAATATTATTTTATTATTATTATTATTATCATTATGATCATTATTATCATCATCATCATCAGCATCATTATTATTATTATTATTATTATTATTATTATTATTATTATTATTATTATTTTTATTATTATTATCGTTATAATTATAATAATGAAACATTATCATTCATATCATCATCATGTTCGTCGACGTCATTGTCGTCATCGCCGTCGTCGTCGTCGTCGTCGTCGTCGTCGTCGTCGTCGTCGTCGTCGTCGTCGTCGTCGTCGTCGTCGTCGTCGTCGTCGTCGTCGTCGTCGTCGTCGTCGTCGTCATCGTTGTCATCATCCTCGTCTTTATTATCGTCATCATCTTCATGATCACTATCATTATCATCATCATCACCATTACTACTACTACTACCATTACTGCTACCAATGCCAATACTACTACTACTACTACTACTACTACTACTACTACTACTACTACTACTACTACTACTACTACTACTACTACTACTACTACTACTACTACTATTACTGTTACTGTTACTGTTACTGTTACTGTTACTAGTACTGCATCTACTAACATCATCAACATCATCACCACCAGTACCGTCACCATCATCATCATTATTATTATTATTATTATTATTATTATTATTACTATTATTATTATTATTATTATTATTATTATTATTTATTATTATTATTATTATTATTATTGTTATTGTTGTAATGAATTACAGAACTAAAAGATGTAGACTTAAATTATATTAAAAAATAAAAATTTCTGATATTAAATATATTAAATGAATGAATAAATAAAGTGAAAAATTGAATCCAAGATTATATATCTCGTAACTTAGGAAAAATAAATAAAAATTTAGGGGGAAATTTTGACTCTGATATACACATACGCGCGCGCAGTGAATAAATAATCCACACGCAAAAATGAAAATCTTAACACAAACGAAAATTATATATAGACAAATAAATATGAGAGTTCGTCAGACGTAAAGTTAAGTTTAAAGAAAAAGTAAAAAATATTATATTATAAAATACACGTGTTGCAATTAGAAGTTATACATGCAATTTGGAGTTAAATTTTATAACGCATATAATAAATAAAAAGTTGACGAATAATAAAAAAATTTATAACCTTATGACCGAAGGATTATGCATTTTTTAAAAAATTGTAACAATTTTCTTTGAGTTTTGCATAGTTTTTCTATACTATACTATATAATAAATTAACGTTAATGTTATTGTTGTTGTTAATTTTATAAATTTATTTACTTAATGTATGGTATATTTTTCATTTATAATTTTAGAATCATAAATGAAAAAATTATAATTAACAATTGATATTATTTTAATTTTTTTAATACAATATAATAGTGTGATACTGTACATTTTATTTTAAAGAAATATATAATTAATAGATAAATATTAAGTATATTAGAATTTTATCGAATTATAAATAACTATTGTACTTATGTACTAGTATATTATTTTTTTAATTTTTATTATTTTTACTTTTCATTAATTTTATACTTCAAACTAAGATACTAAAAATTGTAGAACGGGTATAGTCAATTCGTATCGAAAATATTTAAGGAATTGATTTTTATTTGTATTATATTTTCTCTCTGATTAATAATATAATTATTACATATTTTTTCAAAATATTTCACTTCATTCAATTGATCAAATATATATGAAAATTTATCATAAATAAAGTTAACTTTATTTTAGATTTTTTAATGTTCTTAATATTTTACGGCAGATGTATAGAATTTTTGTCAATACAATACAAGGCATGTACTTTTATTATTTTTACAACAAAAGTCGATTATCCTTTCGTAATTAACACAGATGATGTATAAGTATAGCTAGAAAAATATTTAAGAACAAAATGTAAGCATATAGTCTACATTACAAAGATTTTCGAAATAATTAATACGTAATGTTTTATAAATTTATACATAGAGATAATTTTATATAATATGAGTTTGATGTAAAAAATATTATAGTAATTATATTCATGAAATTTTCATTTTTATATAAAGTTTGACAACTAGAAAAGCAAAAAATTTATACATTATTTTTTAAAAAACATTTGTGGAATCAAGGTGTACAAATTTTATGTAAAAATTTTTTACTGTTAATAACTGTAAAGTTAATAACATTTTTTATAACATCAGTATAAAATTAATTTGTATATAATGATTGTAAAAAAATAAAATAAATTACAGATAATTTATTATTAACACACGTTTTAAAATAATATCATAAAATAATAAAAAAATGCATGAAATTTTATATACAAATATCACCAAAAAAACCATTTTAAATTTTATTATAATTTAATTAAATCGTGACAGATTTTTAAAAGTATTCATAAATACCATGTAAATTAAGTAAAAATCTTTAAGAAAAGTGCGCAAACTTATAGTCTAAAATTTTTCGTTACTCGTTGTGTATAATGTTTTTCTCTATATCTATATCAAGAATCCACAAATGTTCGAGTCAGCATAATCCTTTGATCATAAACGCTATGTGTGTTCACAGTAAAGTGCGCATATATGTATAAAGCTTATCGTAAACAAAAAGAAAAAAGGCGATGAACATTATAAAACTGCCTACAGCGGCTATTGAAATGTACATTGTGGGTATACTATAATGTGAGTGCGCGCGTGTTTTTGTGTATTTTGTGCTTGAGATTGTGCATTGGGGAAAGTGAATAAATCTACATAATTTTGTGCGATCAAGTTGATTAGCTTTAAGATTCTAGTATTCACAAGACAGCCGTTGATATTATTATATTATCCACGATGATGGTTCTCAAACACCTAATTGCATGTGCTAACTATTTTCGTTGAAATTAAATTATATATGTGCAAATGCGTATATAATAGACTTTTCTAATGTGGAAATGAATTTTATTTTTATTGACACTGTATTCCAAATTTTTAAGAACAATATAAAATACATCTGGGGCCTTGGAGTTTTCAGTGTTCATTGATTAAGAAAAAATTTATGTAAATAGAAAAACTATTAATATACTGTAACATATAATAATGAATTTGTGTATAAGTAAATCTTATAACAAAAAAATGTAAAGTAAAAAACTGATACAAAACACTTACATATGCAAATAAAAAGGTACGTTATGTGAACCATCGCGAATAGACAGAGGAAAATTTAGAATTTCAATTTCATCATTGTATATTTTACAATGAAAATATAGATGATAACAAACAATGAGATAATTATTTAAAGTCCAATAATTTTAATTTTTAATAAAAATTTAAATTTCTGTTTTTTCAAAATATTTTCAATGTAATGTAGTTTTCCAGCAGCATAGATTTTAATATTTGTTAAAACAGATGACTAAAAATATATAAACTAACATGAAACACTTATAAGTATATATATATAAATAAAGCTGAATCGGTTGTATTAAATATTTAAGTAAATTCTTTCATAATTTTAGTAAGTATTTACATATGCATACAATCTAAATTATAATTTAAAATTTTTGTACCTTTTATCTCAATAAAATAGAACAAATTAAACATTTAGTATTAAGAAAAATAGAAGCAAGAAAAATATAAAATATGTGATCGGCCTGATTTTTAGATTTTCATATATATTAGTACATTATCATATAAATTGTTATATAGATATTGCGATCTACAGATTGTATCCTTTAAATCTTTATATAAAAATGATTATGCGTATGAAACAAAAAAGACTTTGTTGAATATAAGTTTTAGCATTTTGTTATTTTTATTCAGTAATAAATCAGTGAATGCTTGAAAAAACTATTTTTATCTATAAATTAATTAAAATAGATTTATATTTGGCTTATAAATATTGTAAACGGAAAAAGACGTAGACGTTCTTAACGGTGGTTTGTTTACCGAACGTTTTGTATAATTGCTGTCGAAATCGTCTGCGATATTTCGACACTTGCGACTCTTATTAGTAGTTTTTGCGCTTACCACGATTTATTGAAGTTTATGAAGAAGAGGGACTTCGGTGCTCTTTTTGAATTATATATATATATGTGTGTGTGTGTGTGTATGTGTGTGTATACATATATGTATATATACATATTCATGTGCGTGAGTGTGTGCGTGTGTTTGTGTGCGAGTGAAAAAAAGGACATGCGAACTGATAAGAAGTTACCTCTAAAAGTGAAACAAAAAAACAAAAAACAAAAAATTGTGACAGAATATGTAATTATAATAATTAGACTTAAATTTTATTTATATTTAATTAGTATTACCTCTAAATGCAATATTAGGTGATTAATATTATGCATAAATTTATTCGCCATTATTATATTATTATTATTATTATTATTATTATTATTATTATTGAAATCATTTTACTATTCTATTCACTATTACATATTTACTACTACTGTTTCCCATTCTTATCATTTTTCATGATCATTTAATAATCAATTACAATTGTTTCTACAATCATTTTCATTTTCATCGTTATTTGTCTGTTAATTCTGCGTTTTTTAAAAATAAATCTTAATCGATAATTGCGATCACGCTAGATTGTACATATTCTACTGCCGACATTAAAAACGATTTGCTTTTATTATGGTAAAAATAAATTCACAATTAATAATACTCGGCCGCATGTTTATTTTTATTTAGTATGAAGTAAATAATATAAATATACAAGAACTGATGCTACTTCGTGAGACTGCTGTGGGAGCCTTATATAAAAAAAATATATATTAAGTTAGTAAACAGATAAAAAATTTTTAATTATATATGTGTAAATGATCGTTATTTGGATATAATAAAAATATCCATAATTTCTTAGGGCCGTCAATAATTGAAGATTACTGCTACTTTTGAATTCATTGTGATATTGAGACAAAAATAATCATGAATATATTGACATGCATAAATACAAGATAACGAATAATACCTTATTTTCAATAAAAATAATATTTCTTTTACATTTTAATTGAAAAATATGTGTATTAGTTAATAATTAACATCGATACAAATGCATTCAAATATTAAAATATGTATCATCTACATGAAATTTACTGCCCAATTTTGAATATTTATCAAAATTATTAATTTATTTATATAAAAAATATTACAAGAAAAATTTTGAGGGATCATACTGTATGAAAATTAAAAAAAATATTATATTATCTTTTAAAATAGATATTTTGTATTCAGATAACTTTGCTTATTATAAGTGACCAAATTGTTTAATTTATATTTATTTTATTGATTTATAATAATTAAATTACGATAAACTAATTATATAATATTAATCGAGTTATATTCTTTATAAAAAATTCATGAAGAAAATATTTCTTTAATATTATTTTTAGAAATTTACTAACTATTTCATTAAAAATATATATAATTCTTATAATTTGTAATTTTTAAATTAGAATCTAGATATTTTCTTATTATGTGATTTATTTTAAAATATACAATATATGTATATACTCTTTCTTTAACTGATTCGTGCTATACATGCATAAATTGAAATAAATATGACGTAAATTTTATTTTCACATTAAACTACCTTGAAGGCAAATAAATTCAAGTAAATCTCTTGTTATAATATCAATTACTATAGTCTTATGATTATCAAATCATGGTATTATTATAAGTAAAATAAGTCAATCACTCTACTTCTATATACAACTAATACAAATTTTAGACTTCAGTTAATTAGATAAAAAAATACAAAAGAAAAATAAACGAACCCACGTAGTATCGAAATAATCATCAACTGACAGCAAATTAACAAATATACATTAAAAAATACATTAGAAAACCAAATTGAATACTACAATAAATATGAATAAAGTAACGAATATATGTAGATGCATAAATGTAAAATAAATTACAGTATCATCTCCATATAATAATTCAATATTTTTCATTTACAAAATAATTCAGAGCATGCTACAAGTTAGATTATTTTAATATTTATTTATTTAATTCTTATTCATTATGTATTGGAATTAAAAAATGAAGTGATAAAAAATACAATATAATTACTAAGTTCTTATCGTTCAAAACATTTTGAAAATTATGTATTTATTTATATTTGAAGCATAAAATATAAAAAAAACTTATAATGTTGTATACATTAATTTTTTTAAATATATATTATTCGAATAATAATGTATTTTATTTATTATTATTTATTTGATATTAGAAATTAAAATATTAATTAATAAATATCATCATTTATTTTTTCAAATAGTTTTTGCACATTCTTATATTTTCAGTATTTGAAAAAACGAAATATTTAGATATAATTTCATGAGTATTAGTACATAATTTCTGATAAATTTTTTTAATATATTAATTAAAAACTATTTTTAATTTACATTAAGGAAGCTTATGACATTAAAATATTACTATTCATAATTTAAACTATAGAATTAAATAGTGATTTCGAAAACAAATTTAAATCGAAACTATAATCATAATTTATATTTGTTACTCGCATGATATAGATTACGTATAAAAAACACAGTCAAAATATAAAATTGAAAGAAAATTGAAACTGAAGTATTATATAATTAATAAATTTTATTTTTATGTAGTAAATAAACAATTTATTTTTAAAGTAAATGGTACAGTAATATTGATCAAAAATGCTATATAGAATGAAATCATGTACAAATATATGCATGGATAACTTATATTTTTCACAAGAGTATAAGCAAAATAATCTACAGTAAACGTACTAACAAAATTTATTAATTATATGTATTGTAATGAATTTAATACAATACATATTCATATAAATAAATGTATCTTATTAAAATTATGAAATAATCAAATAAATATAACTATTTCAAATTATATCAAAGATGAAAAAATATTAATCCATTTTTTCATCTCATTAAACTTTATTTATTATTAAAAACAATTGTATATATTTTATTTTAAACCAAATTACAATTTTTATTTGATCTTATAAATTATTATATATTGTAAATTTAAGGAATTTTTTGTTTAATGTCGTGCATCATTGATGTTTGCTTCTTCTACTTTAAATGCATTATCTTAAAACAATTTTCTAAGTGTTACATCTGTAATTTTATAAAAATTTGTGCTAGTTATTTTAATAAAATATGTTTTTATTGAATTCATTTGCAAAAAAATATTTTTAGATAAAATTATATAAAAGGATATATTATGAATTTAGAAATTGATAATATTAAAGTTTAATTAGGATGTTTAATATAAAATAGATATGTTTCTAGACACTACAAGTTCCATTATGGGTAACGCACTTTTTCTGATACTTGTGATGTATTATTAGAAAATAAAAGATATAATATTTAATATTTAACATTAAGATTTAATCCGTTTTAATTATTGTTAAAAATAAAGTCAATTTTTTTAAAACTTGTTACTATAAAAAAATTTATCTTACTATTAATATACATTAAAAATTGCGTATTTTATTTATCAAGTATATTTAAAATAATTGTATAAAAATAACTAATTCTAACAGTTAATTCAATAATGATTATTAAATGCATTTTTATACCTCTATAATTTTCCATATAAAAAAATTTTCATATAATAAAATAAATTAATTACGACATTTTATTATAAATTAAAAGCTATTATCTAGATATTTCCAAATAATTTAAAGGTATTCTGTTCTTGTATTCTTTTATAATGCTTTTATAATTCAGGAATATTGTCGAAATGAAAATATTTTTTATCTGTGAAAATTAATAGGCATTCTTTTTTTAATATATTATAAACATAATATAATTAATTTTATTAATGTATTAAAAATCAACTGAATTATATCATATTTATTTATCAGATAATTTAAATAAGAATAACAAATATAAGATAAATAATAAAAAATCGAGCTAGATTTAACGAATACAAATGATAAAAGAGAAAGAGAAAGAAAGCAAAAGAAACGTATAATTCAGAATATTCTTTCTTCTTTCTAAACAAAAACATTCGACGTTGGTAAATTTATTTTGTAAATCTATCACGCATTTTATAGCATAATTTAGAGATAAGTTAGTAACCTTAAACTTTATTATTTTTAAACAATAAATTAATTTAGTTTACCCTACTATATTTACTTAATTTATTATTTATAATATTAACTCTCCTATATATATAAGGTAATGTGGAAAAAGCATTTATTTTTAAGGCAGGATGGAAAATAATTTTTTCGTATTTTGATGTAGTCATATTTCTCAAAATATCAAAATTTCATGTTCGTAGAAATCATTTATTTTCATTACAAACAAAAAAAAAATTTAAAGAACAATATTATCTGATAAGAAATATATCAAGAGTATCATAACAACTTCTGATAATGAGCAAATTTATGTAAGATTTAGTATTGTAAAAATACAAAATACCTTTACTGTTTCTTCGTTTTGGTTGTTTCTGTTTAATGTTGGCGTATAATTTGCATAGTTGATGATAAAGCATTTGACTACTTGGTCTCAAATATACCAATCTTTTAATCTCTTTGTAAATAAAACATAACCTTCTTTTTGTGGATATTTGTTTTGATATAAATTAAATAGCCTTAGGTTACTTGAAATAAAATAGTTTATGTTTTTATTGTAAAATATAATAAAAAGTAAATCTTTTTTTGTATTTTAAAATTGTAATATTTAAAAATTTGTCAATAATTTTAAAATATGATGAGCCCAAAATTGCTTTTAAATAAATCTAAATATTAAATAATTGTGTATTTATGATTGGGTAAATTAAAATTCTTGTCGATTTTTCTTCTTTTCTATACAATAATTCATATTTATTATTATTTGTACTCTTGTTGCCATTATTTTTAATTAACCAGTATCGATATTATATATATTTAAATTAAAATCATAAGATTTACAAATCGGAATTAATTATATTTTATTTTATTTAACATAATAAATTCACGAAAAGGGAAAAGACAAAATTTTGTTTACATAAAATATACTTTTAATCTAACAATCTAAATAATAATTCAAACATAAAATTACGAAATAAAAGTTTGCATCATTGGTAAACTTTAGTACATAAAAGTTTAGGAAACTGTAAAAGTCAATTAATATGGTCAAGTCAGCATTAGAGATTTCGATACAAGCAACGACAGTGAGATAGGTAAGTTGTGTAAAACATACAAATTCATATCTAAGTATATTTTATTATTACATTATACATATAAAATATATAAGCTGTTACATTTTATTAGCAATTAAATGCTAATATTTTTATATATAAATCCTGAAAATATATACAAGTTTTGCAGAATTTTAAAGTGAGCGCCTCATTCCTTGGAAGAGACGCCTTAGTGAATAAACGTGCAGGATCTAAACAAATAAAGCAAAGTTGGTGAAAGCGTCGTTACAGAACGCAGCGCTAGGTAATTCATGATATTGACTGCACAAATAATGGCGCGACTTTCAAAATATTAACCACAATTAAGTTTATCAAATAAATGTATTATTGGCAACGTATTTTCGTATTTTTTTTGTTTTTTCCATTTTCCTTTTTAATAAAAAAGACCCGATGTAGCGTGTGAAAGAAAGAATAAAGCAGTCGCAAGCTAAACAGCTGAAGAAGGACGAAAGCAAATGCAATGGTTAATGCGATGAAGTAGACTATACAGACAATTCATGATTGAATTTACATTGTGATTTTATAGACACGTGGCTGATGTAGGTAAAATTTCTAGAGATTAAAATTCTACACAAGAGAGACACATTATGGACTAGGAAACGTCAGCAAAATCGTTTGATTTTCTTAACTCGATTAACTATTATTATGAGTATTTATTCATATTTGACTGTAACTTTTCCCGACTAGTCCTTACGTATTATAATTAGGATAAAATTGTTGAAAATATGCAGGCCACGGTTAACATTGATGTAAATAAATAATGCAACTATTGTGCTTGTCTTCGATAACAAAATGTTTAACTGAAAAAGAAGTGAAATCATCATAAAAGAATTGTTATATAAATATGAGAGTAATGAGAATTTAAATAAGCTTCAATCTGTTCAAATATTATGTATGAATTTTTTAATTTAATCTAGTTTCTTCGACTGAATTCTGTAATAAAGACAATAAGAAGGTTCCTAATACGAATTTATGCGTTTATTATATAAAAATTAAGTTATAATATAAAAAACTTAAAATTATTGTTTGTGAAGCTATTATTTTAACAAATAATATAATTTTTTGCATTAGATTTTATTAGCAAATATTTTTACGTGAAAAATATGTTATTGATTTGTTCTTCGTGACAATTAAGTTTGAATCATCATCGAAATATATTACTCTATTTATCACAGCGCGAAATAAATTTTTCATAATTATTAAACAAATTATCATGTAGTAGATAACATGTTATAATCATTTATATATATAGTCATTGTGATAAATGTACAATAATGGAAATATATTACTTGATTAAAATGTTAAGTGAATTTATTCTTTTAAAAAAACATTAATTCTAATACTTTTCATTAAAAAAATTTGTTTTTATTGTGATGACTAACTATTAAGAACTAAAAATATTGAGAAAAAAATATTAATGACTATTAATCATTGTTTTGGAATTGGTCAAAATGAAATTTTAAAACTGGGTTTCGAATACTTCATATGTTCGAGTTGTTAAAAAAGACTTACGAAATTTTCTTATTATTTATAAAATCACAAAATTTTTAATACCTTGATAATTTCGCGAGTTTTTAATCGATTTAATTTTATTTGTTTTATTGTGTACTTGAAGTCATTACCGTAAGATTTGCACAGTATTTGGTATATAATCTATAAAATTTATAAATATAAGTCAACTAATATTAATTAAATATCAAAAAATTTCTCTAAATTATTTATAAGTACATATGTACATATATATATATATATATATTAATAATTTAATTGTGTGTGGTGGAACTATTATTTATTTAAAGTAGTATACAGCAAATATTTTTATTATTACTCTGAAAACTAGAATTGATCTAATTATTATGTAAAAAATGAATACTTACATCATTCAAAAATATTTTAAATAAATATAATTATACCGTAATTATTTTTAATAATTTTTTTTTTCCTAATGATTTTCAAAATCACATTATTATTATGATTTATCTTTTGCAATATATCAAAAATTAATACGATATAACTAATTGATGTTACACTTTAATATACTAAAGTATAAATTCATGCTACAAATGTCAAATTTATATTATTATAAGTTGTAATAATGTTCATTCATACACTATATTAATCTTGTAAATTTGAAATATTTTTAATTAAGAAATACTGGACTATTGATATTAATATTTATTTCAAATTTAAGTTAAATACTATCATAATTTATTTCTTCTTCTATGTATTAATCGAAAATATTTAATTCTTTTATCTTTGAAGCATTCCATATTTGATCATTAATGAGAAGTGATACTAGCACCTTATTAAATGATGTATAGAAGATATTTATCTAGTCTTTAATTTTGGTATGAATATTGCTTACATAATTAACAAATAAAATAATAATTACATGCAAGATATAAGGATTATAAAATTATATAGCTTCGTAAAATAGACCTGAAAATTTTTTTTTTTAATTTTTTATGGAATCGTGCTAGCCAATACAGGTTCATGGTCTGCAGGACTATCTTATTTGATAAAAAAAATACTACTGTTAAAAAGAAATAAAGAAAAAAGAAGAAAATAAAAAAATTATAATATTGATGTTTATCAAGCACTAGAAAAAATTAAGATTTTTAATTGGATAAAAAATTGTTTGTACAAAAATAACAGTCTAGAAAATAATCCTAATTAATAAGTTAATTAATAAAAAAAGAAATACTTCATATTTTGTATTGTATTTGAATCATAAACTGAAACTTTGAAGGAAAAGAAATAAAATTCCATAAACTTCACATACTATATAGACTTTTTAATCAATAATAGAAGCTCAAATAGACTAGGTAAAATTTTTTTAAATGTATATAAATAAAATTATTTAATTATATAGTTTTGTTTGAATGATCATAAATAAATTTATAAAAGTAATAAAATTAACCGTTTATTTTACCTATTAAATAAAGAAAAATTTTTATGAGTTTTAAATATAAAAGTATGCAAATATATAATTTAATAAAAAATATCATTAAAATTATTCATATCTTTAAATTAAACTAAATCGATATATTAAATAACAAGTTACGATAAAAATATTAAATTATTGTATCCGAATGATCAATTAATGAAAAACAGCATGAGAAGATAATTAAAAAATAATTCACATACTTACATTAACTTGAAGTAGTGTTTATAAGAAATTTACTTGCAGTAAGACATCGATCCATGCACTTTACAATTACTGCGTTCATTATATTATACGCTTTTATATTAAGAAAAAGATTAACGTACTCGTTAATGAAAAAACTTGCATATATATCTTTTTACTTCGTTTTCCATAAAGATTAAAAATATTCAATTGCTTTGCAACTTTTTAGCGGATTTATTCAAGATTTGTTTAAAATAACTTTTTTTGTACTGTATATTTTATAAAAATTAATTTCTGATATCAATACTAATTTTGTAGCTACCGAAAATAAGTTAATCATATGAAAAAAATAAAAATAGTTGGTAAATAAATAATTAAGGTTTTTAAAACATTATTAATAATTTTGTATGAACAAAATAAATTACTTCGTTTACTTGTTTTATTTTTTTTTTTATTTGGATCCGTTTGAATATCTTCTATTTATAATTTTTGTTTTAGTTCTAATTTTAATATAAGTTATTATTATAATTATATTTTTTAATAATATATGATCATATAGTCAGTTTATTAAAGAATATAGTATAAACTATAGATTAATTTAGAAAAACTATATGATGTGTTTAAATAATTAATATTTGGCGCCGTATATTACTTAAGTAAAGAGACCAATAGAAGGATTTTATCAAGATGACGTCACTATCATTAATAGTTAGGCGTGGTTTTCATTTTTTTTTTATTAAAATGGTCTACATACATACTTATTATATTGTGGTATTAATAAGAATAGTTAGATTTCAGATTTTAGTGTAGTGTAGAAGTTAGTATTTTGTAAATCTATATAAGAAAAAAATTAACAAGTGAGTGATCCAACTGCTCATAATAACAAAACATTCTATAAAGACAAGACGAATTTTTCATTATTTGTTTTGTCCAAAATTGTTTTTTTGTTTTTTTATTAAACTTTTTTCATTTATATTTCCTTAGTATACTATCACAGGTGGTGTTTTTTCTAAGAACTTAGCCAAAAAGAAACTGAAAAATCCCCGAATTCTGATGATATCTTAGATTATGTTTTCAACACTAACTTTCTAAATTTTGGTGAGATTTTTACTAAGTATTGTGAGTTACTAGTATTTTGAAGTGAAAGATTAAGTTAAATCTTCAAAATTATGTGATGATTCATACTTTTAATTAATTTTTTAGACAATGTTAAAATTTTAACATTTGATTGTTCTCTAAATAGTGTTTAGAGAAATCTATTTCTAAGTTATTCTATAATTTGCCAATGTGTGACTCAGAAGATAGTTCGCTTATAAAAAAATTAAACTACCTTCAGTTTGAAGATGATAGCCCTAATAATGGGCGAATATCTGCCTCTAGACCAGAAGCTCAAGTTCCAGTTTCTAGAGCTACTGGAGCAAACGAAGGTTTCATAGAATCAGATAATCATAGAGTTCCTTTACCACCTGTAGAATATAAGATGTATGAAAGAGAGAATGTCATAACATCATGCAGATTTGGCATTCCAAAATCTGTAGAACAAATTGAAGAACATCGTGAGCACTTGCATGAACTTGAAAAAAAACAATCGCCTGTATATGAAAACATAGAATACTATCCTCAACATGGTCAAACCTATCCACCATATTATCATCCTATAGATTCAAGAAGAACTTGCAGAGAAAATCCAAGACAGTCAATAGCAGTTGAGCAATTTGATGGAGGATTCAAGGTTAGAGCAATATATATTAATAATTTGAAATACATTTAATTTAAATGTTTTCATATTATTAAAATAATTGTAAATAAATTTTAAAATATACAAATAAATATACTTCTTGCAAATTTCGAATTCTGATTTTAGATCTTGGAATCTTAAAAGTAATTGTAAATAATTCATATGCAAAAATATTACAATATATTGAAATTTATTTTAAAATTAATTTTACATAGTTCTTTTTTTCTTTTGAATATTAACTTTCAATATTTCATATATATATACGAATAAATAATAATATGTAAATTTTTTCATTTTTTTCTTAATAATTTTAGGAATTTCTGCATTGGAGTATTGTAAATTTATACTTTGTTTTAAACAAATATCTTGTTATAATTATTAATAAATACCTTTGAAAGTTGCTAAAATTAAAAAAAGTATTTTATATAAAGTATAGACGTATATAATTCTATAATAACTTGTTTAACTCTCATTTTAAATTTGATATTTCCACAATTTTTAGGTTTTCAAAAATAATCATATCTGTGTCTACACATATGTATATAATCTACCAATCTTGTAAACCTAGATTTATAAAATATTGTAACACAATTCATTATCACCAGGCCAGAGCAAGTTCAAACAAAAATAACCATTAATATTAATGTTTGTATTTATATTTGAATAATAATATTTATACAATCTATTTTTATATTTATATTACTTTGTGTAAAATTTTTTTTTAATAATTTTAATATGCTATTAATCGATAAATACTAATTTATTATTAATTTTATTGAAAAATAAAACTTTTAACAAGTATTTTTTATTCACAGACTTGTATGGGACCTTTAGAAGGAGGATTAAGCCATTTAAAAAAAGCACAACCACAGGTTCCAACCACTAATCGATATCAGTCAACTTCACCAGCCAAAGAATTACCACCATATGAAGCACCACCTGTTTATGAAAATATTCAAGATGTTCATTTCTGTGAATCAAATAAAAATAAAGCTCGACCTCAAGTACCAGCAAATTATTATAATTCCATGAACATCAATGGTGGTGATTATGTCATTATGACAGGAAAAGTAGGTTCTTCGCAAGGACAAAAAAGTAATTTATATGCTCCCCAAAAACTTGAAACGGGTCCAAATTATGATAATATTTTCCAAAGATCATATGATCAAAGTTTATGCAATAAATACCCATTAAATTCCTTAGATCAGCAAAATAATAAAAGTACCTATGTACCACCTTCAGAACTTCAACAAACTAAAAATTTTACATATGAACAACCACAGCAACAACAGTACGGGAGGACAAATTTATCTTATCATTCTGAAGCATCATCTGTTCGTTATGCTCCAGAACCTCAATATCAACATTATCGTGGTGCAACAATAGATGGACTTAGTCAACATAATCATTATCGACAGGAAAGTGTACAATTAAACAAGCAGTATATTGAACAAGTTCCTATAGGTCCTAACACTTTAAATGCCACATATTATAATGATGCACAGTCGAGAAATTTACCTATTTATACTACTCAAAAGGCAGGGGAATCTCTCAGCAGGTACATAAGTTGTTTTATTTATTGTTTTATTATTTATTTAAAGTAATATCATCTTATAACCTATAGTTTAATTATCTTCTAAATTTAATTTCAAGAATTCGTTCATATTAATAATACGTTTTATTTACTTTACCAATAAAAAACGATTTATTAAAGTTATTTGAAAATATTTCAGAAACACTCATTGCTACTCACCAAATCGTATCAATCAACATAATGAAAGAAACCATCAGCATAATGAATCTCGACTGGATTCTGAGTCACATAATTCTAATCACTATAGTTCAACTCAAGCAAGTGAACAAAATTATTCTTCCAGTCCATCTAGTGACAGAAACTTACTTGAGTCTAGTGAGCAAACCCGAAAATCAATTTCAGTACAATTTATGCCTAAACATTCACAAGTAGCAATTCCTCACTCACCAAAAATATGTTTATCACAAATATCTTCTCAAGAAGTGGTGCCTGTGAACTCGTCAAGACGCGAATCACTTGACAATCCAATAAGAGGACAAGTACAGGCACCAGTAACAAGTGCAGCTACTGCACCAGATTCTTCGGGTATTCATGGACCAAGGATTACGAGTTTGCCACCAGGAGTAACTAGTGGTGTAGCAGGCCCAGTTATACTCAATGATGGAGTTCCAATGATACAGAAACATGGAGAACTAGAGATAGAAATGAAAGCATCGATCAATCCCCCAATGAAGTCTAATCTTGGAAAAGGACTGCTTCCATTTAATATAACACCGCCAAGGCCATCGGTACTCCTTTTTTTGTTGATTACAGAAGTAGTATACAAATTCTTAATTTTTTAAAAAAAATCTTAAAAAATGAAAGCTGAAAACAATTTATAATTTTTCTTTCTATTTATTAAAATAATGTTACATTGATAATTTCAAAGTATTAAAAAGTTTTCGTTATTTTATAAAACTATCAAAAATTCAAAACTTGATTATCTAATTATTTATACAAATAATTTATTTCTATTTTATTTATTTATTTTGTTTAAACAAAGAAAAAATATTTCATTTGCTACATTTTTTTTTAATTGGTGTATTAATGCCACAAGAATAAAACTTCTCTAAAAAATTATGTTTTAAATTATGTAAGTAATGCATAATAAAGTAAAAAATAGTTTTATATCTGAATAGGCATTTAAAATTAGTTAAACTTATTAAATATTTAAAATTTATTTTGATATTTAAAAACAGCAAGATGAAGAATTTATTATTGTATACATTTATTTAATATTTGTTTATAATTTTAATGGATGAATTTTGATTAAATTTTATTTTATATTATTTTAAAAAGTAATTAATTAAATTAATTAACCTAATTAATTCAATTTATGTAGTAAAATGACTAGAATTATTCATTTGACTAAAATTATAGTTTGGTTTACCTTATTATAACTTGCAATAATATTATTTAAAATCAATTTTATTATTTTTTAAATATATTCGTAATATATACATATATTTATTTTTTAAATAAAATATAAAAACTGATGATGTATAATTAAATAATCTTATAAATCATAATGAATTAATTATTACAGGGTCCAACAGAAGCTGAGAGAAAAATTGAGGAACTAACAAGACAGCTTGAAGAAGAAATGGAAAAACAAGAAGAAGAAGGAGAATATTTTGGTAAAAATATCTAATTTATTGTAAATGAATATTAGAAATAAAACTGAATATAATAATTGTTTTTCCTATTATCTTTATTTTAAACTGTTTTGAACTGTTTTAAACTGCAATAATTTTTCTATTACTTTAAATCAGTTGCTTTTTTAAAATTATAATTGAATTTTATTAATTTCTAAAAATTTTGGTTATAGGAGAATGAGATTCTTATGTTAAAAATGCTTAAGTCTGATAAATTCAATTATAAAAGACATGATTATTGCTGAGAATGTTCTAGATATAAATAGCACATGTAACAGTTCTTCTGAAAGTAAGTCAAAAAAACTTGATTTTAATAAAAAAAATTAGTAAATCATTGAAATCATTTTTTTAATTAATTTGTTTTATTACAATATTTTTATAAATCAATAAATATAAATATAATTGAACAAAAGCAAACATTTTTTTTAAACAAATGTTAAATTATTATTTTTGACAGTTTAAAATATATCTTTTCATTTACTATGGACAGAACATTTTAATATAAAAATGAGTATTTTTATGAAAAATATTAAAATGACTAATTTGTTTAACAAAAAGAATTTATTTATAATTCAGGAACTAAATATGTATCTATAATAATTTTTCTATATTAAAAAGTATTCTAACAATTAAAAAAAACAATTAAAAATTTTAAATTAAAATTTAATTAGTTATAAAAGTAGTATATTCTATCAAAAAGTTTTAAAAAATAATTCTGTGTACTTATTATATTTAAAAATTATGTTTTCTTAATTTATATTAAAGTGATATTATTATTAAATATAAACTGCGTTCACTTTCATACAAACTTATCTTAGTGCAGTCGTAACTAATTTGTTATTATATGTAGATTCGATTAAATTTTTTATTCTTAGTTCAATGATTATTTAAATGTGCTGTTACTATAATATGATCAGTTTGTTTTATAAATATATACATTATCGATGTTATAATTTAAATCTTTTTAAACAAGATTTTATTTTGAAATTTATATATTGACTTACTCTTTGTTTATAATTTAAAAAAAGTATAAATAAAAAAAAATTTTTTCGAGGTATATTAATAATAAAAAAATTTATTAAATAAAATATTATTTATAATTACATTAATCAACTGTAGTGTAATTTATATTTTAACATATATTTTTTAAAATACAATTATCATTTTCTTAAATTCCAATGTAGAATAATTAAATATTGAAATATAATATCAAAGCAGTTTTTTTAATATAACATTTAAACATATAGAAAAGATTTTTTAATTAATTTATGTTTTTATTCAAATTGATTATTTACAACATATTGTAAAATTATAATCATGTTTAAAAATATTTTATTTTCTAGGTATTTGCCACACGTGTCGAGAGAAAGTAACAGGTGCTGGACAAGCTTGTCAAGCAATGGGTAATTTGTACCATACAAATTGTTTTATCTGTTGCTCTTGCGGCAGAGCACTTCGGGGCAAAGCATTTTATAACGTTGACGGTCGAGTTTACTGCGAAGAAGATTATTTAGTAAGTAATAAATTAATTAAAGCATGCGATTCAGATTACACATAATTAATAACAAAAAGACTAAAATAATTTTTAATCTTTGAATTGAATGAAATTTGCTAAATTAAAATTTCTTTTTAATATTGTATTAGAAAATTAAATATTTCAGTATTCTGGATTTCAACAAACAGCAGAAAAATGTGCTATATGCGGCCACCTTATAATGGAAATGGTAAAAAGTTTTACTTATTTTATTTACTACTTAAATTGTTAAAAAATACTTTTGCATTTAAATTAAACAAATTATTAATATGATCTTGTAAAAAATTTCCAATTTCACTATAAAATAAGGACATTGCAATATAAAATAAAATGTATTTTATTTTTATTTAATGTTTATTTAATTAATTTAAGTGTTAAAAAATATTTATAATATCAACAGATTCTACAAGCTATGGGAAAATCATACCATCCTGGCTGCTTCAGATGTTGTGTATGCAACGAATGCTTAGATGGAGTTCCTTTTACTGTTGATATAGATAATAAAATTTATTGTGTAAATGACTATCATAGAATGTTTGCTCCGAAATGCGCATCCTGTGGCAAAGGAATCACTCCTGTTGAGGTAAACGATATCGAAGTGCGTTGTTTGTTTTATTTATTTACTTTCATTTTTACTTTTATTATTATCTTTTTATTGGTGTTGTAACAATTTATCCTATTACTAGTTTATTAAATTTATAAACTAAATTTTTAAGTAAAATAAAACAATATTTAAAAATAAATAAAGAATATGAGACTGAATGTATTAGAATATTTTAATAGAAAAATTTAATTAATTTGAACTTTTTTATGATATTGAAGTATTGATATTAACATTCTTTTAGAAAAAATTTAAGTTCTAACTATCATGTTTTAAATTCTTTATTGTGATTTTTATCTGAAAAAGTGTTAGTGTTGGCTTAAAATTTTTTATAAATATTTACTACAAAATTTATATTTATAAATTTATAATAAAATATTCATTAACACATATTTAATTAATTTTAGAAAACTTTAACATGATTTTCCCGTAGTACAATAAACTTAGATTAATCATTTCTTTTTCTATTATCAACTCTGATAATAATAACATCAATAATGATGATGGTGATAATAATGATGGTGATAATGATAATAATAATATATTAAGAATATTATTTATTATTATTACAAACTACAATATTTACGTAATATTATTATTAATTTTTTTTTAGGGTACTGAAGAAACTGTGAGAGTAGTTTCAATGGATAAAGATTTTCATGTCGATTGTTATGTATGTGAGGACTGTGGAATGCAATTAACTGATGAACCGGATAAGCGTTGCTATCCATTAGATGGTAGATTAATGTGTCGAGCTTGTCACATTCAACGCATTTCGCATATACAGCCCAGAGCGCCACAACCTGTTTCTGCAAGTTATCAGTTTATGGGTTGATCATTTAGGACAAATGTTTAGGAATATTTACTTTTAATAAGGATGCAACATATTGAGTATCCTAATGTGATATAAAAAAATGAATAATAGTATTTCAGTAATAGAATTATCTTTTGAAGAAAAATCGAATATATCAAGAAGTTTTATGATGTACGCGTGCGAATATGTTACAAATATTAATGTTGACCCTTTTTCCATTTATATTATTTTTTACACTATGAAATTCGCATTGATAATCTACATAATATACAATTAATAATCTATCATATATATAGTTCCCCTATTAAACATTTGAATCTTTCGTTCTCCCTAATTTAGTTTAAAATATCAATAGGCTCCTTCCATAAAAATTAAATCACGAGCGATTACCATGTTTTTATAAAAACTTTATTATTGATTTCTTAGAATCTTAAACATTATTTATAACTGAAACAAATTTATCATAAAGCTTTGGTAATTTAATTAAATGTATTCATTATGTCTCTAAAGCATTTTAAAAAATAGAAAAATTTAACCAATGCCTTGCATTTTAAAAATATTATAATGAATGTCACTATTATACCAATATAATCTTTATTATTATTTTGGACTGCAAGAAACAAAACAATTACTTAGCTGTTATACTACAGAATTTTTCTCTTTCTGCAAAGTATGGTTATCATTTATATTAATTGTATTTGAAAGGTTCAATACCTTAATGTAAAAATAAACAGATACATTTTTAATAGTCTTTTGCTATTGTCTTAAATATTACTAATCAGTTGTAGAAATAATATAAACATTTATATCATTGTACATTATTTTGGTTTCAAATTTAAAAACTCTGTCTATATAATTCAAATAAGTAATGAATGAAATTATTTTGAAAAATAAATAGTAATAGGTAAAACAAATGAACTTATTTTGATTATCTATTTCAGCAATTAGTATTTTAATAATCATAACTTCAAATACTTTTAGAATAATGTCCATAAATATATGTCCATAAAGTGTACCACTTGTAGTGTAATATGGCACATTATTTATAAACTATTTGCTGAAACTTGCTATCAGTTTCATTCAATTTAATCTGGTCTTGGTAATTTTAACTAAAAGTAAAATAATACATCTCAAAATCTTACTTGAGATTATCAGAGTTAAAAGGGATCTATTCTATAAAAATATCATTGAAAAAATTAATGAGTTGAAGAATTATAAAATTTATATTTCAATAAAAACGGAAAGTTCGTATATAGGAAAATTATATCTCCAAGATTCCATTCAAGTAGTTAATATCCTAGTATGATTTGTTATTGAGTATCATAATTTGTGTACATGTTTAAATGCAAAAAGATAATATTCAAATTGAAATCAGAAATGACAAAATTTCAGAACAATAATTTGATAATGTGCAAGATATATAATACGCGGATATGGACGAATTATTTAAATACATTTTTATAATAAGAAATATTGCGTTTATACACTAAAATAATTTATGGAGTATATTTCATTGTTTTTTTTTTTGTTAAATAAAAATAAAGTAAAAATATAGACGTTATTAGTCCTAAAATTTCTTAAATTAATAAATATCAATCAATATAATTTAAAAAAGTTTTCTTTTATTAAAATTTTAGTAAAATTGTGAGGATAAATCTTTTAATAAAAGATAAGATACTCATAATTAGAAAAGGAAAAATCCCAAATAGTTACAGATCTTAATTAAAATATCATTTTCATTATTAGACTAAACTTTTATAATATGGAATTTTCATATGATAAATTCTTTATAGATTATTATTATTTGATATAAATTTTAACATTATGATTTAAAAGTTTCTTTACCATGATATAAATTGGTAATTATAGTAATTGTAAATTATAATATATATCACAAGTTACTTGACGGTAAAAGCGTCTATCAATGATAAATAATTGTAATAAATTCAAAATTTTAAAATTTTTTAAGATTATATAGATGTTATTTTAAATGTATTATATAAATCGAAATTCACTATTAAATACAATTAGCGTAATAATACCATTTTCAATATTTGTAATAAATGTGTACTAATAATATTGTATATTGTTAATGACTTATATTAAGCACGAAAGCAAAACATTTCATATACTATAAATTTTGAATATATTCTTCTTAACAGTTGATATAAAGTTTTTTAGACAATCATAATCGATAATTTGATTTTTAAAAGCAATATTTTTTATTTATTTAATATTATTTATTATATTAAAGTTCTTACATATTTTTATAAATGTATAATTATAATAAAATTTATTATATTAATTTGTAATAGTTAATAACACATTTGTTGTATATATTGCTAAATTTAAACATTTATAGATATAAATATTAAAGGTATATTTTTAGGTAATCAGGGTATATTAAAGCTCTTTAATTTTCTACTATTCAAAAGTTATGTAGTTTTTCAAATTTATATTATATGCATTTTATATATTTAAGTTTAAATCCATTTATTAAAAAATATATTTCTTGTAAATAGAAGCAATTGTTTTTTAGCCTACAATCTTTTGCAATAGTACAACAAAATAAATAACAAATATAATAAATGCAATACATATAATACGAACAATATAAATATATAAATTTAATTTATCAGACAGCTTAATACAAAATTTATTAATTTTTAATAATAATAATTGTTTAAACCTAAAGATATTAATAAAAAATTACGCTAAATTTACATGCATAAAGTTTTTAAAGAAGCTTTTTATATACCCTTTTAACTAAAGTGGAGTAATCAATTTTATCTAATTAAAAACCATGTACTTTTGTTATATATAAATTATTAAATTCATAAATTAACAGTATATTTGAAAAGATACGTAGTAATTATATAATAAAAATTTGGATAATAAAGATTTCTTTTCAAACCTTATATTTTTTCGAATATAAATAGTATTTGTACGTACATGGTACGAATTATATATATCGAATTTGATATTTTATAAACTTGATAGTAATGAAAGAATTAAAGCAGATGAATATTTTTCAATAAATATTCATAAGTGTAAAAGAAAATTAACAAAATATTATTGAAAGTTTTCTAAATTTATTTAAAATTTAATGTTTGCAACGAATTTGTAATTAATTTATAAATTATAATAACAAAAATATATATTAAAATAATACATTTTTTTAAAGATATGTAAAATACTTTGTTATTTTAAAAGTTTATTAGCGAGCATATTGATAAATTTTCAACCAATCAATAATAATGTAAAGAATTTTTTAATTTTTGAAAAACTTGTGTTGAAATCTTAAAAATCAAAAGAAAATAAAAATTTCACTTTTATACAATAATTTATCCTTTAAATTATTTTTTATTTAAATTTTAATTCAAAATTTAAATTTAAAAGATTTTATAGTATTTTATACGCTATTGATATACTTTATCTTTATAATAATTTCATTAATACGAATGTATTTTATGAAAAATATATATTGAAGATGATTTTTTTTTCGTCCTACCAATTTAATAAATTATTAAATATTCATATTATTTTGAAAATTTTTTGTAAAATAATTTGTATTACATATATATAATTTAATAACAATTTTTTTTAATAAATATAATAATATTGATTTAAGTTTATTATCTAACATATATTATTTCAATATTTAAAATTTATCAATTTCTTTAAAAAATTAATTTACAATTTAGCTATTTATTAATGAATTTTACTAAAACCACATTTAAATTTAATTAATTTATTTTTGAATCATCTAATTATTAAAAATCCTTATATATATACTTTTAATATATATTTGTGATATGAAAAATATAATCATCTAAAAATTCAAATAATATATTCAAATATAATTATTAATAATTTCAAGAATCAATAAAATTTAATGAATTTTACTGTAGATTTTATATAAATTGTATTTTTCCAGACATCAGATAGATTTAAAAAAAATATATATATATTTTTTATCCAAGGTATTTACACAATAGTGCATTTATTTAATTTTGAATTTTGATATGAAATATCTAAGCTTAAAAAATTGAAAAATTATAAATTAAAAAAAACCATATAAAAAAAATTAATTTCTATAAACTTTCGATTAATTAATGTGAATATAAAAGTATATTGATAAATATATTGATTATTCGTGTAATTACATTAACATTTGTTTGATAGATTTAAGCAACAGATGTTCTTAGTTATTGGAATTAGTATTAAAAATCTGAGTCATTTTAATTAACAAATTTTTGCGATACCATTTTATAGACTACTTTTTTGTTCGGATAAAAAAATATTGTGTAATAAAATATAATAAGACACACCTAGTTGTGACTTGCGCATGCGTCTATTAAGGGGGTTGACTCAAGAGTCGAACTGTTATATCCGTAATTCGTATCAGACCGTATAGCACGCGGAGGGGGTGGCTTCAGTCGTTCCTATCTACGTTTTCAGCACGCGTCCTTGTTGCTAGGAAGAGATTTTAAAAATATAGTCATTTTAGAATAAAATCCGGATTCATCATAAGTCGAACGTGAGTACATGCCTCCTTCTTGTTGCAACATTTTTTTGACTAAATCGTTTATTTTTTGAAAAAGTGGGACATTTTTTACTCATCTATGTAGACATAAATGTATACTTTATGTACAGTATGTGCGTCGCTTTGGACAAGATTGATTAATAGTGCTTTTCGTGCTTCGAGTATGAACGAGAACTTTGAAAATTTTTATGAAATAGAGTAATCTAGTAATAAAAAAATGTGATTTTTGTGAATTTCTTTATCAGCTTACTTAAGTAATATCTTTTTTAAATTGTAAAATTAAAAAATCAATTTACTTTCCATTATTTTAAGCATTTAAAATCATTTTTAAAATTATTTTCAATAAGCATATAACATATTTTGTATTAATTAATACAGAAAAAAAGAAGTTTTCTAAATGTTACTAAGTGGTTAGCCACAAGTTTAGCCTAAATAAAAAATTGTTTTTAACAATAAACATTTTTATTCTATGAAATATTTACATTGTAAATTTCATATCGAGAATTTAGCTTATATATATTATAATATTAATGAATAAATTGATGAAGATTAAAAAAAAAATTTAATTCCCAAAAAATATACATTTAAATAATGCTAAAAATTTTTAAAATATTAAACAATATAGAGATAGAGTCAATGGTACATCTATACACATGCATATGTGTATGTTGCGTGTGATGGAAAAGTCATTCAAATATAACGAAGGGAGTGGTGTCACAGAAATTATCACCGGCTGCCGGGTTTAATGATTCGATCTTTTTTCCTCTATCTCCACCAACTCTCTATTCTACGTACCCTCGTTTTTTTCATACTTTTCTGTTTCTCTCTCTCTTTTTATACTTATACCCGCAAAATATTATATACAGCTTACTTGAAGACGATCGATATGAGTCTGATAAAAACTTCTGGTCGTCAAGAAAACGTTAAATTGACAGCAAAGTATCAGAAAATTCATTTAAATTTTTAATTAATTATTCAAAATCGTTTTTTTATTATCCTAAAAAGTAAAATTGAGTTTAAAAGTATTTCATTACAGATTTGCTATTTTAAATATATATTCGTATAGTTTTTAATTTTATAAAATTAGCATTATAAATACAATTTACATTTATTATACGTAACATAGCGGAATGTCAAATTGCGCGTTATGATTATGATATGAAGATAATCCGAAGAAACAAACACATAATTATCGGTTGTTTAGTTTTAAAATATCTGTTATACGAACACAAACAGGTCAAAAGCTCAATTTTGACCAATCAAAAACACGTTTCGACTTTTTTTATTATGATAATTTGCAATACAACTGTAATACTCTTTTAATATAAATTATTAATGTAGCTATGAAGTTAATGTAAATTATACCTTTTTTATAAAATTTAAACAATTAAAAAAAATTTATTATTTTATTTAATTTCTCATAATATAAATTCTACTGTATTTTTAAATATAATAGTAACTATAAATTATGACAATTAGATGCAGTATATATTTTTTACATTGTTAATGTAAAATTAATTTTTAATCAAGAATTTTAAAGGATTGTGAAAAAACATATTGTCGATTAGGTCAAAATATATTTAATACAAAAATACTAGCTTCATCTAATACCTCTAATCAAACTCTTTATAATTATTAGTTACAACAACCATATCAGCTTTCATTAGATACAGTTATTTGGAGTTAAGTGCGAGTATGTAAGCTTCAAATGGTAGATGATTACACTGACTTAATATTAATAATGTCCCGGTTTTGGATAAGACCTGCTTTGTATCTGCATGTCCACTTTCTCGACTCTTGTGCTTATTGATTAAGCGTGTGTGCGCGCGCGTTCTCTTCGTCATAATTTCTCTTGTCCGCAACCTCATCGTCAACATTGCAGAAGTTCCATGAGCAAGCGCCAGAAGCAGGTTGAAGTACCTTGTACTAAAATTTGTTTCCGTAGCTGAGAACAAAAAATAATGAATGGACTGAAGAGTTTGCGAGAGAATGCAGATAATAAGGATTGGGCATCTTCTATCGACCTTCAGTGTACATTGTGTTCTTGTTGGATTTCAGAAAGCTCAGCGCTATGCGGTTCAACGATGCTGTTTGCAATTCCATGCCACCGGTATACATTGGACTGCAGAATAATAAGTAAGTCATCCTAATGGAAATTCAAGGTTTAAAAATTTAATTTTGAATAAATTTTTTAATATGCATGAGTCAAAAAGAACAACAAAAATTTATTAATCATTTCAAGCGAGAATTTAATAATGCTAGTTGTAATGAAATTAAATAAAGTTCTTATGCAGCCGTTAAATCTTTAATGTACATTTGTGTTATAAAATATATGGTCAAACCCTGCTAAAAAATTTTTTCAATCTAAATCAGCTTCGTTAAAAATTTTAATAAATAAGAAAATTTCTGAAGTATCAAAATGATTTCTTATTTATTTATGATATACTAATTAATTTACTGTAACAAATAAACTGAATTACTCTTACCTGAAAATTAATCGATATAAATAATAGATTTTCAAGGCATTAATGCTTTTTAAATTATTAAAAAGAATGAGTTATATAATACAGTACTCGGAAAAATTGAATAAAGAATTAATACAATGAATATTATTAGGAACAATAAATAGCGGTACATAATTTTATCAATAGAACCAAAAATTAAAAAATATTTTTTTATATTAATATATTTATTTGTTCATTCTTGCTTTTCATATTAATGTAGTAAATACAATTATTTTAATAAAAATCTGTTATCCAGAAAAATTATAAATATCATTTAATTATCGAATTATTCCATATTAATATATTTAAAAATGCGTTTCATTAAATTTTTTACGAATTTTTTAAAAATTCATCTTCAAAATTCTTTTTTATTATTACTGTAATAACTTTATTTTTCAACACTTCTTTTTAAATATGCCTATTATTAAAGTTTTTTATAAATCTATATAGATTAATATTTTATTATTACAATATTTTTACAGTTTTTTTTAAATGAAAAGAATAATATTAATATTAGTAGTTATTATATTGTATCAATATAATACTAGTTGAACTTTTGAGGTAGAAAAATAAATTACAACTACGAAATTCAAATTAATATTCGGTGAATTTAATATATGACTTAAAATAGTACTAGATAAATTTAAATGTTTAAAAATTATATGTGACTGCATATTAATTAACTTAAATATTAAAAAAGTGTTTTTTTACAAATTTTAAATATTATCTATATTTAAAATTAAAAAAAAAATTTTCTAAATTTTATTTATGTTATCTCCTAAAAAATTAAGATTTACTCTGTACAAATTACAAATTACAAGATGTAATAAGAATATTAGTTAAATATATTAATATTTAACACTAAATAATGATCAATTATTTAATTTAGTTTACTGTTGAAAAAGAAAAAGTTAATATATTAAAATTGCGTATGCTTAACTAAGTTTTATTATATTATTAGATTCTTGTAATGTTAAAATTTTACTGAATACACTAAATAAAATTTGATTAAAATTATTTTGCTATTAAAATTCATTTTTTTAAATTATATATTTTTAATATTAAGAAATTTGATGAAATTGAAATTTGAATTTATTATTAGTAAATGATAAGTATAATACACTAAAAAACGAGTATAATTATTAAAATAAAAATTAAGTATATTTTCTCATAGTTTTTGATACTTTAATAATAATTAACAATAATTTATCTTTGTTAATGTAAAAGACTTCGAAGCATTTGTTGTATAAATTTTTTTTCTTTAAAATGAAAATACAAGTTCTTAATGAATCGGAACATTGTAGTCAGCTACAAAGAAGTTCATCTGAAATAATAATCAATAACAAAGTGGATTCAATTATCGAGGATCAAGACACTCAAAAATTTCGTATCGGACAGGATACAAGTACCTATTCATCTTTGGCTGTTACTCACAGTAACAAAATTCAAAAACGTAAGATTAACAACAAACTTGACAATACGTATCAAAGTAGTTCAACGGAAAGTTTAACAGATTATGAGGGTGAGTTGTTATTACAAATTTATACAATCTAATATTAAAGTTTTTTATGATAAATATTCTTTAATAATTTATTTTCAACTATTTTGTAATTACATTTGTCCAAACTGACAATGTTTTGTAAATTTTATTGAGAGTATCCTATATTATATATAATTATACATGGATGAATTTCTTTCATTTATTTTTGATTTCTAATATTTCTATCGATGTTAAAAACATTCATTATTATACACTAAAAAATAAGGAAAAAAATTCTTTAAATTATGAGTGAAACTCATACTATTTTTACTTAAACTGAAGTTAAACTTCCATTAATTTTACATTACTTTATTTATAATTATTGAAACATTTTTTTTATTTCAAATATATTTCTAATTTTAAATTAATATATATACATATATGAAATATTTCATAATAACTTCTTTGTAGTTAATTTTTATCCTTTTCTTAATGAATATAATTTTTTTAATTCAATTCCGACCCAGATAATTTCTATTTAAATTTTATTTAACTATCTTCTTTTTTATCTTAATTTAAACAATTACATTTATAATATAATATTGAATTAATTATGAAAGTCCTTATTTTCATGAATATAAAAATTTATTGTTTTTAAATTTTAAATATTTTTATTATATTTGATACCACAGATTTTTAATTTTCAAAAAATATATTAATATTTTCTTTTTAAAGTTTAAAATATGTTAAAGTTTGAATTGCCGTTAAAAATGAGGAAAATATTATTTGTATATATTTTGCAAAATAAATAATTTTATTAAAAATAATTATTTTATAATTTGAATATATTTAAAAATTAGAATTCGATTAGGAAAATAAATTAAAAATTTTAATGTATATTAAATATGAAAATACCAAAAAATATAAAAATATAAGATAAAAATGTATTGTTGCTGAAAATGTAATAACTCAATGAGTATAGTCAAAGGTAGTGTATAGTATTATATATAATTAATTTAATAAAAGCTTTAACTTACGAGCGTAAAATAAAAAGTGAATGCAAAAAATGTATAAATAGGATATTATGACGAGACATCGCAAGATCAAACAGGTTCTGATTGGTCAGAATATTCGGAGGACGGAAATTTTTTACCAGGCTGTCGTGGTATTGTAAATCCAAATTATCCAGGCTTTCAGCATCTCGGACCTTCATTACTTTCTGATACAGACGATACTGAGGACGATCAAGAATTTGAAGAAGAGTTTACAGAGGAGATTGATCATCAAGACAAGTTTAATAATAATAATAACAGTAATAACGATAATAGTAGTCTCGATGAAACAATCAATCGGTTTGATGCAAACCACAAAGATCAGAAACAGCTTTTATACGAGAAACCTAAATTTAATATTCAAGTAAGTGACCACTTGATTTTTCTATACTTTATTATTATTTTATTAATTAAGTTTGGATTATTTTAAATGAACTTTAAATAAAAGTATTGAGATTAAAAAAGTCGATAATTTATTTGCCATTTATACAAGCGTCTTCAAAGGATATAATCAAATATTGTCGAATTTTCCCCGGTTTCTTTAACAATCTATATGTTTTTAATTTACAATTTAACATTAAGATAACATGATGTCCATTTGCCTCTATGCATTAGCATATCATACGTTTTATTTCTTATTGACAATATACATTTTATACGTGTACTTGCATTTGAATCTAACTTTATGTACCTTTACTATTTTTTTAAATATCTATTTGGTGACAATTTTTCTTTATTTTATATAGTACTACTTTTTAAGTGTATTAAATAAATTTGTATCAATGACGAACAATTTTTAACTAATTCCAGATTATTTTTTACTTCTTATACTACTCTTTGAACTTTTAAAAACTACCCTCATACTTGATCGCTTATTTCTATGACTTTATCTTTTGAACATTTTAATGTTTTTTCTTCTGTATATTTGTTTCTTTTTCTTTTTCTCTATTAATGTGTCAATTGTCCAACCGAGTTTATGAACCTGTAGACGATATCAATTTTATTTTTTGGCTTAATATCTCTGAAAATGCATCTTTTCATGAATTACCATTTCCTTAGCGATTAACATTCTAGGACAAACTTCAGGCAATAACTCCACTATTATCTTTAGAATAAAAGTATTTCTTTTTTTCATTTCGTAGTTTAATAACAATAATAATTAATTTTAATAATTAATAATAATTATTAATTAACTACTTACATATAACAATAAATACAAAGTCAAGTTTATGTACTGCTCTGTTATTTACTGTGTGGAAATTATTTTGTGTCTCCAATTATTTAATTTCGTTCCTGAAACTGATCCAAGTTCCAAACAGATGGAGATTAAACTTTTCCGATTGCATTACGTTTTTACAGAATTTTTATGTCTTATTAGATTTTAACTAAAAATTTGTTCTTTCATTGCAAACTGCTGGCTTTTCTTTTTCTTTACACAATAATTTTATTCATCGACAATAGTTCTTCTCATCGTTGATAATTGGTTTCCTTAAACAAATTTTATTCTAAGTTTATTACTAAATTGTGTTTAGTATTAAATTATCTTAAATACGTTGAATATTTTCTTATAATGTACATTTAACTATAATACATTAAAAAAATTTTTTTTCAAAAAAACATAAGTAATTTTTTGGTATTCTCTTAATTTGTGTTCGTATTTAAACTTTGGCGGTCAAATTATGCTTTTTTATAGATGAAATAAATAAGTAAGTAATAATTATTGAAAATGAGACCAGTTAATTATGATTGTTAGAGAATACAACGAGAACTTTTTGTATAATAATTGATCTCTATATCTTGGGGACAAAGAATGCTTTAATATATTCCTTGTAACATATTAAATATAATTTTTAATTAAACATACACACGATTGCATAATTAAAAATGGTTCATAAAACAAATAATACTTTCATCTTTCTGTTCTTACACAAATGATTTAGTAGCAATTAATGCATTTATTGCGGTATCAATTTGTCTAAGAAATATAATATTACAAAATAAATGATAGTTTGAAAAAATTTTAGTATAAATGTTAATTCTTTTTAGTAATTTATGAAAATATCGTTGAATACGTTATATTTTTTTATTTTTTCGGATTACAAAAAAAACTATTTTTAATTGAATTTACTAAAAATGAAAGTTGTAAAAATTATTCTCGTTAAGTATAATAATATTAATTTATTAGTATGAAAAGGAGGTTAAGTTTTAAAATTTTTCTATTTGTTTATAAGTTTTTTTATTTACAATTAACTTTCATTTTATTTGTCTATGTTTTTTGAATTATAACTTAATATTACCTATTATATAAGAGATATGTGATTAAGCCAATGTGAAAAAGTTGTAATCTGTCATTAAGAATATAGTTTTAAAATTTCAAATAGACCTAAATACCATAAATTTATTATCAGCAAACAAGAAATATAAGGGTAAGATTAATTAAAGTAAATAAATAAGATTTTTATAATTCATAGATAAAAATTTTATGTATTTAGGTTATATAACATTATATAACAATAAAAATATTTTATTCACGAAGATTTTGATTACTTAAATACTTTTTCATTTTTTTTTCAGTTAAATGAGCTCAAAAAAATTAATGATATATTTAAAATATAGTTATAAGTTCAAATTTTTATAGTTTTAAGAATAGATCTCTATTCGATATCTCACAGTATTTTTAAAAACAACATAGTTGTTATTTTTTTAATGATAAATGTACTATTTAATATTATTTTCAAAACATATTATTGTTTTTGAATAAGAAAAATTGATTATTATTTTATATTTGGTCTATTTTTATTTGGTTAGATTTATTATATATTATTTTTATATATTTTTATTATATATTCATGAATATAATATTGGAATAATTTTTTTTTTATAATTATAAGATTTTATTTTTTTAACTATATTATGTACTGTAAATTTAAAAATTTTAACGTCAAATGTATAATTTCAATCATTTTATTTTTATGATTCCATAATAAATAATAATACATAATTTATCACATTATAAAATAGTTTTATGATTTTTTAAAATTGATTATATTTTTAATATAAACCTTTATACAGCAAATACTTTAAGGAACTATAATTTGAATATCTATTAAAAAATTTCTATATCATGCTATAAATCGTAAATAATTATACAAACATATTTATAAGTTGAATTTTAAATTTGGATCCTAAAATATATAACATCTTTCAATACTTTATATTTCAGAGTATTAGCTCACTTATTGAATGTATTAATTATGCAAAAAGTATTCATGACTCATCAACATTGAATGAAAATTTTGATACCGAGGTGGAGATTGTTCAACTAGCAACAAGTGTTAAAGAAACTCTACAATTTCCTGAAATCGAACAAATTTCTGACTCCTCTAAAAATAGCGAAGGGGAAGAGGTAAATAAAAACAATAGTTTTAATGGTAAAAATACAATTAATATAAAAGTATACAGTAGAATGTATCCCAAATAAATATAATGAAAATATGCCACAACATAACTATGTATTGAGATATTATGTTGTACATGTGAAAAATAGTATTAAAAAGTTTGAAAAAATTCTAATATATATTATGCACAAATATTTTAATTAAAAATGTTCAAATTGTTTGAACGTATTAAAGGACCTAATGATAAAAGCAAGGACTATAAGATTTGACTTATAAATTCAATTTTTTGTGTTTTTTCTCTTTTCTAAACAATTCACTATTATTAGTGAATTAATGAGTATATCGATAAAAACTAGATATTTTGACAATGTAATATAGTATTTAATTGCTAATCACACATTTCAGGAACCGATGAAAAAGAATAAACTTGAATTCCATTTCCTCGTTCTACCATGCCCTTTCGTTTAATTGTGGAAATTATGCAGATTTTTATTAAACATAATAAATAGAAACAAATATATTTAAAAATAAGATATAAATGTAAGATGAAAAATAAGATATATAATATATATATATATATATATACACACACATATCAATTATTAATTTGGATATGATAAATAAATAATTGATTTTATACCAAAAGTTTTGCGTTACCGACTGTATATCTGAAACACATCTTGTTTATCTACGTAGATTAGATTTATACATAGATTTTAGTCAGAATTTATTCCAATGAAATATAAAATAGTTAATAACGATTTCATCATTTCGTCAAAAATATAAAACTCAAATAACTTTATAATGCGCTGATATTATTAAATTATCTTTTTAAATTATTTTACAAAGACAACAAATAATACACTTTTAGGCATATCTAATATATAATTTTTATTCCTAACAATTTTTCGCCATACAGAGACACTTTTTAAGTATCTGAATAAGTTTAGTCAATATTTATAGAATTCAAATATTTAACATTACACGTAGTGTATTATTTTGATAAATTCATCTGCACGCATTCTTTAGAAGATTCTTTACGGTTTATATTGAATACTTACTAAATTATACGCTGTACGAGTTTTCGTATTATTTAGTTCTTTTTTTAAACTTACAATATTCACATACATTTAATACATAGTTTTTATTATAATGTCCATTGCTTGATAAAAATCTAAAGGAGTGGTGTCCAAGTTTTTTTATTAATTATCTCTTAAGAAAATATTTATATCACAATTTTACAATTAATAATAATTTGATTAATAATAGGAAAAATTATAGATATTCATAGCTACTTCATTTACAGTAATATTCTTCGTTCTTATAAGATTTTGAATACATGTTATTTAAAAACATTTAGTTACATTAATTAATGAGTTTAATAGAATATTTTTTAGATTTGATGCATTTAAAAAATGCAAAGAAATGTAATATTTTTTTTAAACGTGTATTTAATTTCTTAAATAAATAGTAAATGTTACTTAAAATTACATGTATTTAAATTATTGAACGAATATTATTTCTTATAAAAAATATAAATCTTAATTCTGAAAGTAACATATGAGTTCAAATATATATTTTTAATTTTAAATAATTATTTTTTAAAAATATTTCGTTAAAATCACTTTAAAATTAAAATTAAAAAAAATATATCCTAGCAAGTTTACTAATGTTATTTTATTGTTCAATGAGATTATTGAAAAATAATTTTTTTCTATGTTTTATAAATTTTATTAAGAATTGTCTTTCAAAAAATATAATTAAAATACTATAGAAAATAATTTTACTACTCTTAGGTATAATAATATCGATAAAAAGTAGTACTTTGTATTAAATTTCTTTACGTCCATTATAAGTTAATACAATTTTTACTTATTGATGAATTTTACAGTAACATTACTTCTTAAAAAAAATTTTTTATAAAAAAATATTGACAAAAATGGCAAAAAACAATTTTGATTATCGATAGATATTCTTATAACTATTGAACTTTAGCCATAAAATAAAAATTTTTCTTCTAAAAAAATTAAAACATTAGCAGGTTGAGGAAACAATATTGGAGAAACCAATAGATCTAATATGTGAAGCTAATGCCTTAAAACAGCCAACTGTTCTCTTACAAACCAATAATATCAATATAAATAATAATAAAAACAACCTCATCAACAACAACAACAATAACAACAATAATAACAACAACAATAACAACAACAACAACAACAACAACAACAACAACAATAATAATAATAACAACAACAATGATGATGATCGTGGTGATGATCATAATTTGGACACAACTTTCAATGTTAGCAAAGTATTGGATTCTTTAGAGCTCAGCACAGGTATTCAGCTGAACCAGCATGAAAAGCTGAAAGATATTGATTTACTAGCCAGCATCAAAAACTTGAGTGAAACTAGATTCGTAGAGCACCATCAACAATCTTCAATACCAGACGTTGTCGCCATGGAGCTTGATATGTTTCATGTTCAAGAACAGTATTATGATGCAGGTAAACTTATAAACGGTGAGTCTGAAGATTCACTTTACATGGATACCAAGAAAAAGGAAAAAATGATAAAAAACCAAACAAGACGTCGACAGAACATTACTGCACAAAGAATGAAACAAGATACTAAATACAGGTTGGATTTGGAAAACGGTTAGTTGTTCATGCTTTACACATTTCAAATTATTGTATAGTTTTAAAATTCAATATAAATATAATATCAAATCTAAGTACTTTATAAAGAAAATAGATATTATATAAAACATATCGTGAAAATTATAAATATTTTTAATTGCTATTTTATTTAAAAGTAAATAAATAAATAAATATATATATATATACATACACAATTACTATATAAATTTAAGATATAAGTAGTAATGAAATCATTATTTATAAAGTTAGATTATGAAAATATTGATTAATTGATAAATATGAAAATCTTAATATATAAATATTGATATTTGTACGGATTCAAGCATAATCTTAAAAGTTTAACATAATAATTTTCTTAATGCTTTGATAATTTACTTATTAATAAAAATGAAAAACGTTTATTTTAAACTATTTTTTTTAATCAATAAAGACAGTACTTTCAGTAAGTAAATATTGAATTTAGAAAATTAATTTTGCATCTGAAAAGGCAAATTCAAACTATTAAGTGATATTTTAAATCCGATTATAAAATATAAAATACTATATAAACGAAACATCAAAACTGTGAAAGATAAATTAAATGTTATTAATTTTATACAGTATTTTCATAAAATAAAAATAATGTAAAAAATTTGAAAATAGACACAATTAATTATCAATATTTGGTGATATATTTGAAGTTTGAGTAAAATTTTGTTATTTATAGGAAGCTTTGATGTTTATAACATTGAAACAGCCATGCCAAACATCGATATGGATGCTATTGAAACACATTTGAAGGCTGCACGTGAGGAAGAACGTCGGGTAATATTTGTTTATAAATAAACTTAAATATTAATTTTTAATAATATTTAATTCTTTTTGTTAATTAATTTACAAAAACAATTAACTAAGTATAGATTATTTACCAAAAGCGTCTTAAATTTTTAACATTGTTATTATCCAGGTTTATTCTTTTATTAATCTATATACTAGAGCATTATACATCAACTAACAATATCAAAATTTTATTTTGTTATAAATTTATTATATGAGTATCACTTAATCAACCAATGAGCTTCAAAGATAGTTATAAAAATATTGAAATCAAATATATGATATTTCATTATTAAATATGACGAAACTTTTTCAATGATTTAAATAATGTTAATATGGCATAATAATACGCTCGAACGGATTAATAGTTGGAATTTTATTTGTAAGCTTATTCGAATCAGTTAATTTTTACGTTGTCAAATTTAAGCTAGTTTTTATATGAATTTTATTAAAATGTTATTAAAAAATAAAAATTTAATAATTCTTCGTCCATTAAATCTTTATAAATATATATAAGAGCAACATTAGCATTTTTAAACAGAAGATATTTTATGAAAGTTAATGAGAGTAAATCTCATATGTCCACTTCCAAAGTAATATTCAATCAAACAAAATATCTACTTTCGAAACAAATTAAATTAATCCTTCCATCACAATTATTTTAAAGAGTATTCAATCATAGTATAAATAAAATTTACGAATAAAAATTTAATAGAAGATAAATGAAAGCACATTTAAGTTCGTTTTCATTTTGTTAGAAATCTATACAATTTAATTTACGACGATGATTTAAACGACTTTGCGAATGATCGATTTAAAAATTTTTTATAATATAGCATTACGTATAACACTGTAATATGTATTTAATTTAATATTATCATAGTCTTATAATACCATAATATAGCACATACTATAATATTATGTTACTACTTTATAATTTCTTTTTTTAGCGACGCAACGATAGAGAAGAAATTCGTAAACGATTAGCAATGGGCTCGGATGCAGATGAAATTCGTAGCGAGAGGGGTAGAAAACCTAGTCTTCAATCGCGTCTTCAAAGTGGCAAGTTATTCAAAACTTTTATTTTCAAAAAGTTAAATATTAAATATAATAGCTGCTTTCAATATAGCTTTTAATAATAGATAATTAATTAAACTAGATCAATTTATATATTCTTATTAAATTTCTTAATTAAAGTGAAATGAGAAAAAATGCATGTCAAGAAATTTTTTGCAATTATATTTATCTAGCTGAATGATAATTTAATTTTCATTTTGATATAACTATTCGATTATTTTAAATGTGCCAAAAATTTAAACATATTATTGATTTTATAATTATAAAAAATTATTTGAATACCGCATAACTTACTTATAATAACCAACGTAAAAATAAAAAATTATATTAAAAATATAATGAAAATAATAGAAAAAAAATAATAAAATATAAAATTTAAACAGTCTAAAAAGAAATTATGAATTTTCGCCCCAATTTTAATTAAAATTAATTTTTATATACTTAATTTACATAATTTCTAGGTAGATTTTTCAAGTGAGCTTTGCTTTTATAATGTTAGTAACTAATATAACTTTTCATGATTTTTTTAAATAACACAAGAACTCATTTATCTAAAAATTATTAAAGTTACACACTAATTACTAATGGAACTATTATATATTTCATATAAAAACGCATATTACATTAATAATATATTAACAATTTTTTATATTATACGCACCCGTAATGAAATATAAACTTTAAATCACCAAAGCTAATGTAATTATTTTTTAGTTTATTATAATAAATATTCATTAATATAGATAGGTTTTTTCAAGACATTAAGCTTTTTAGCAGAATATAATTTATTATAGGTTTAAAAAATATGTGCACGTACTCACACACAAACAACTCTTTTTGACACTCTTTTCGTTGATCTTTTTTCTTTTATTTGTATCGACTTTTTTTATATCTTTAACATGTAATAATTATGTGCTCAACAAGTATTATTTCAAATAAATTACAATAAACCTATTTTTTGTTAATATCACGCTATTGTTTTCGGATCTTCACGCATACACTCATTAATTTCATTATTCCGGATCCTGCACGAATGAGTATTAACTATTTTCATAAGTAATATCAAATAGTACATAATAAAAATATAGCTAGATTTTTTTGTTTAATTATAATATCCACTTTAAAAGTATTTGTTATCTATAATAAAAGTATTGATTTACAAAGTTAGCTACTAATAAATAAAATTATAAATTAATATTATATTGTTTTTCAAAAGTAAATATAAGTTTTTAAGATTATAAAATAAGAAAAGTATTTTATTACTTTAGGCATGAACCTACAAATATGTTTCATGAATGAGACTTCCTCGGACACAGAGTCGGTGCAGAGTCAGGATGGTAACGAGATAGTTTCCCCGATTCAATCATCTGGCTTCATAAATAACTCGCCTACATCGTCCTTGTCATCCACTTCCACAGTAATGTTGCCTTCCGAGAAGCACCAACAAAATGTATCTAGACCACAAGTTTTGAGTCTTCCTCCATTAAGGCTTGATGGATCAATCACCGACGATCCCTTTGACGAGGCCGATTTTTTTGCTCGACAAGCGCGTCTGCAAATCGAAGCAAGGATGGCCCTGGCTCAAGCGAAAGAAATGGCCCACATGCAGATGGAAATTGAACGACAAAAACTTAAGCAAAATCCAATTACGGAGATGATGCGTGCAAGTCTTTATAAGGTTCTTAAAATTAACTTAAACATGAAGATTGTCGTATTTTTAATAATTTTTTAATAATAGATCATTAAAAACATGCAATTTTTAGATTGGTGTAACACTTGGCGAAGATCGACGTCGCTTAACACGTGCTCTACTAACTGAACTCAATATTGCTCAGCTACAAGTTCTTGCCAACGATCTACATGCCAGGATAGCAACACTTAATGAATCCCTTGTCGAGGGTCTACTTCGACGTGATGACTTACACATGGAGCAAGATTCGATGCTTGTTGATGTTGAGGATCTTACCCGTTATTTGTGAGTTATATACATTCAAAATTTAGCTTTATCGCATAGATAAGAATTATTAATAATATCGATGAACCTCTAACACTTCTACATTATTTCGTATACAAAAAAAATTTTTTTTTAAATTGATTGTTTTTATTATTTAAAATATGTATTTCAAAAAAAGAAATGTTAATTATCATGATTATAATTAAAAATTTTAGGCATGAATTTAAGAATATTATTGATTAATTATAATAAAATGGATAAATTTTTAAGTAACTAGTGATAACACTTAGATATTTTAATTGGCTTTATTTTAAACTCGTGATATTTTAAAGATTTAGTTTAAAAAAAAAATATTTTAATTTATATTACATGAAAGTATATTTTCCATTTATAATTACTCTTGAAAAATAAATATCTTTTTAAATTCTCCTTTTGTTTTAATGATTTAAAGATTAAATTGTACAAATACTTTTGAGATAGTTACATGCAAATATAATTAAAATATTTAACAAATGTTAAAAATATGTAGAATACACATTAACATATTTGAGAATGGCTTTATATTTAAGGGATTTAAATTGATTTAAAATTTTATTTATCAAAATTAAAGCAAAATACAGTCACGAATAAACAAAGATATGTTTAAAATAAAAACATTTTTAGGTACATTGTGTAAATTTTGACTACTGATCTATAAGCTATGTATTATATCTATTTATCGTAGAGGTGCCAAACAAGAATCATTGAAAAAGCATCACCAACCCAGCGAAAATGACACCGCTTCTGTCCGGTTTCATTTGGAATCTAGATCTCATCAACAACGTAAAGAGCAGCAGCAAACGTCAGCAGCACGTACACTTACGCTATTCGGTAAGGCTTCTTCAACCAGATTGGCAGCAGGTCGACAACTCGTAGTAAACTTTGTAAGAAAATAGTACGCAATGGGCGTCGCCCTCAAATTCGTCTGGCGCGCCCGCGAGTTCTAACTAGATAATCGTCGAGGCGTTTCAGCTATCAGGCAATTCGCCTTTTCACATCGTACGTTACAAGTTACTTCTACTTATAAACATTTTCGATTTCCAATTATCTTGTACATGGTGAGTAAGAAAAAACTTCATCAGAAACTTTTGTCAATCATGGATTTAAATAATATTCTTTTGTTTGTATATTAAGAAGCCTTTATAATGCCTTTTTAATAGTTATGTTTTACTCATCCTATTTGTTTATAATGTATAATTGATTTAAATTTGATTAATATTTCGCGTAGAAATAGCTTTCAAGTATATGCTTTCAAGTATATTGTACAACACTGGTTTGGAAATTCATAAAATACTCATGTTTTATAATATATGTATAATACATCTCGTTTATCGAATATTGATATTATTTATCTATAGTATTATATTTTTATTATATTTATTGTAAGCTTATATTTCAAAATGTCTTTTCACTTGTTTATGTAATTGTTATTAATAAAAAAAAATTTACATTTCATTGTACTAAACTTTTTGGTAGTAATTAATAAATGAATGTATCTATGGGCATATGTTTAGTAAAGCTACACTATTATAATATATATATATATATATATATATATTTCTTCCTTAATTCGTTTAAAATAATATTATTTATAATAAATAATATGCTAAATTATAATTCTCTGAATGTCTTTTGTCAATATTGAATTCAAATTATACATTAAAAATCAGTTTTGAAACTATGCTAAAAATAATTTAGTCATTTGTAAAATATTAAAAATAAATTAATTCACTTTCATAATATTTCAAATGCAATAACAGTCGGTTTTTTATAGTATAAGTATAAAGTGTTTTTATAGTGCGAAACGAAACATTATTTAAAAATTTGCGTATATAACAAATGCAGTTATTTGATTTACAAACAAATTAATTTTTTTATTTCATATACACTAATATATTAAGGTTTAAAATTGTATTTATCAATATATTTGTTACAACATTATATTATGTATTAATCGCTGAAATTATTCTTCTGGATATAATCCAAGCCGAAGAAAATATATCCATTCTACAAGTATCTTATGTTTGTTTGATCTGCATTGTTCATATTAACCAAAATTATAAGACTAAGTAAGCAAACGAAGATATTAATAATAGTGGTTATGAATGCACAAAATTTCGATGTTTAGTAAAGTCTGATTCTTACCGATTCTTCTTTCATATGCAACTTTAAATATTTTTAAAATTTCTAAATAATATCTAGTTATGACATAAATCTCAATTATTGTATTGGCATTAATATTAATTTATTCAAATTTATTACAATATTATAATCTTCATATGAATTTTTCTTATTTTATAATAAGTGATATGTAAATAGAACTAAAAATTTAAACTCTTAATGAATCTACAGAAAAGCAACAGAAACTTAACAATATTTGTAATTAAATATTTAACAATTTAAGTACAGATTAAAAAATTTAAACTTGAAGTTTTTTAAAATAGGTTGATATTTAAAGTATTATTATGATTGACACATTTTACGGCCATCAAAATTCTGTATCAAATTTTTCTCTTACTAATATTACGCATGACTGTAGTTCGTTATTTGTTCACATGGGATTCAAAATAAAGAAACTATCAGGAGTATAGATTAATTGATCGTGAATAGATATCCATATAAATAAATCAACAATAATCGTTGAAAGGTGTAAAGCGCATTTTACTAATTAGTTAAAAAAATTATACAAGAAATTGAAATAGCAAAAACAAATAATTGGAAGGTGGAAGATTAAAAAGATGAGACCTGATGCATTGCTTTTAAACTCCGTCATTCCATCCTCTATACTGACAATCTTCAAATCCTTTTTCGCAGCGGAACAACTATTTTATAGTGCCAAATACGTCACCGACAAACGTGATATTTCAAATAAAATATAACGCTATATAGCATTCATTCGTTTTTTCAATTTTGGTTAGATTTTAAGATATTATTTATATATTTTACTTATGAAATAGTTAATTGATATACATTAATAAGATTATTAGTTTATTTAATTTTTACTTAAAATAATCCATGATTTGGAAATCTAATATTTCTACACAAATAATAATACCAAATATTATATATTAAAAATTTTAACTGCAGAATAAAAGTCATTTCTAATTTAATTTACTTTCAAAAATAACATATATATTTTTTTTTCTATAATTTTTGATAATTTTAATTATTTACATCAATAAATAAATAAATCAATAAATAATAATTTCAAGATTCATATTAAGTTTTCAAAATATTAAAAAATTAAATTAATAAAAAATTACAATACTGTTCATAAAAATAGTCACATTATTAAAAAAATACGTTTCTTTAATTTTTAAGTCTGAATTTCAATAAAAATCAATATACTTAGAAAATATCATTAAACAATAAAAACAAAGAAAAACAAATTGTTAACCAATAACAAGAAGTAGCTCAATATACTAATCGTTACATTTAATTTTTTTTTTGAAATATGCTAAAATACTAAGTTTTTTTAGATAGGAATTAAATTGTAATTTAATTAATAAATAATCCATTATAAATTGAATAACTAGAAATAAATTTTCTTATGTGTTTTACTTCTAAATTTTTGATAAATATTATTTTGTTATTATGTCTTAATTTTTAAACAAATAGTGCATATACTTTAAAAATAATTTATAATTAAAAACATATGAAAGAATAATTTTAATTTATTTATTTTTAATATCTATACATTAAAATAAATACAATTATTGATTTGTGTAAAAGTTTAATCAGTAATAGTATTAAATAATATTTTAAATAATGTTTTTTAAATTAATATATTTATACATGTTTTAATACAATTATACCTAAATTTTGACCTACCTTTTATTATTTAACAAATATATATATTTTATTGTTTTTTAAATATCGTTCACAAGTGCGCTCACACCTTCCCCATTGAATAAATAATGTAATTCATGGAAAATCTGCAACGAAGTAGTTGAAAGTAATAAAATATTAATTATTCTATACATACTTCTTTTTTTCTTATAATTATTAAAGTATTATAATTATACTGATGCCGATGAAAAATTGCACCTACTTATATTTTCAAGGCTTAAAAAAATTCAAAATGAAATTAAAATTTTTTGTAATTATAAGAATATTTCATATTCGATATACTCAATAAAATAAAGCATAACACAATAGTAGAAAAATAATCCATTTTTCTGTTAAATTTAATTAAACTTCCCTGATTATTTTTATAAAATTATAAATATATAAAATAATAACATTGTTATCTAGTAAATTCGTTAATCATTAAAAAAAATGTATAATAGGCAGCGCGGTCGATAAAAAAAAACCTGCAATATAAAATTTGCAAAACTGCAGTTTTTACTTAATTATATTATTTTTACTATCTTGTAAAGAAATTGGTGATCTTTAAAAATTACATTTAAAGTTTAATTAAAACTACATATTATAATAATTATTATCAGAATTTAAATTTAAAAAGCAGTTTTTTCACCTCTATTGTTATGACGAATAATGCGCAAATAAATATCAAGTTTGTTATCACGCATCTTAAAATAAGTTATAAATGAAAACTACAAGAAAATAAAAAAGAAACTACTGATTTATCTACAAAATAGTTTAATTTTAATATTAATAATTATTAATATACAGGTTGTAAATAACTAAACAATAATAAAATACGCTGTAACAAATTCTTCACTTATTCTTTTCTTTATGTGGACAAATCTTTACTTTTTCGATATTTATTAATATTCTATTCGATGCATCTTTTTTCTATTTTTTTCACACATGCATACATTACACACTCAGAAACTTACAAATATGAGTGTTCGCCATAACTGTCTCTTGCTCTCACTTTAGTAGGTAAACTTTTATATATCTAAATATACGAGAAATCAAAAAGGGAGAAGGCACAAGATAAAATGTTAATTTTTCTTTTGTTTTTCACAGATTACATTGATTAATATATAGATTTCCCTTTTTATTCTCTGCGTTACAGTCATATTTTTTTTACCTTTTTTGGTCCTTATTTCAAAGAAATAAATAGGAGCAAAGCACCAATTAGTGGACATGTTTTTTTACGAGAACGTGCAAGTGCAATATAATATAATTGAATACATAAAGAATTATTACTTAATAAAAAATTATGACACAAATAATATTGTCGTTAATTAGCACAAATATTCAGAAAACAGAAAAAATTGAGGTTCGATATATTCATTTAAAATAAACGGAATAATAAAGAGGGTCCTATGACAATATCAAAAATTTTTTGAAACAGAGTTAAGTAGGTTATTGCCACTAAATATAGTTTATATAAATATTTTATTTAATTTTAAAAAAGATAACATGTATTCACGATGTATTCATTTAGTTTAAAAATCGATTGTAATTTAAAAAAAATTTTTTTAATAAAATTAATGAAAAAATAATTCTTTACTCGAGATTATAAAATTATATCTGTAAATACTTAATTTTTAAATCGTGTATTTAAATTGGTATTTTTAATACAGGCACTTTTAATATAACATTATATAATTTATATTATCTTAAACGATAGTTTCATTTATATCCGATGAATATAATTTTAGTTTTTTAATAGAATAAAAAAGTTCACCTTTGGTTACATAAAATATTTTAAAGATACTGATAAAGTATTAAAAATTACAAAGATAATGATGTAGGATGTGACATTTATATACATAATACAGAACATTAAAAAATGCTGAGTTTCAGAACAATAAAATTTCTTAATTAAATTTTAATATATTACACAGTAATATTATTTTTGAAATCAGGGTTATCGTTGTTTTCATATCTTCTGTTGTAAAAGAAAAACTTTTTATTACGTATTTTCTAATTGTTCTGAATCTTTTTTACATAGTAAAATAAATGTAAAAAAGAAAACAACTTACTTCTTGAAAATGATCCATATATATATCCATAGTGCGCTTCACAAACTTATATACAAACTTTTAATAACTGATTTCACTATATAAATGAAAAAGCCTATTCACATTAGCAAAACATACACGCACACACACAAAGTCTCTCTCTTTCTCTCTCTCGCTCTCATATTGTTCGTCATTCTTTGATATTTATGCCCGTTTTATAGTGTTACTTTTTAACATTGCAAAAGCAAGAATCATCACGATAAAGATAACTTCGACAGCCAACGACGTAAGATAAATCACAAGACCAAACGAAAAAGTACTTTTTCAGCTATAAAAGATATTATTTAAAATTATAATATGAACTTCTATCTATTTACTAAGTTATTCAATTCGTCACAAAATTATCAAGATGAATTTACTAACTTTGTCTTTTAAAATTATGTTAATAATTAATTCATTTCTATAAATATACTAATATTTTAAATAAGCTATTGGAAATATAATAAATAATTTCTTATAAAAGCATGCTTGCTGTTTTAATAAAACTTTACAGATTCCGTTGCAAATATGACATTAATATTTTTTTTTTAAAATATAATCGACTTAATTGGATAAATTTTATTTTGACGTTTAGTTTATTAGTACAGAAATTTAAGTATAAGTCATAAATCAATATTATTTATTACAAGAATATAAAGTTTTATGATAAATATTACAGAATTAATAAGCGTGTACTTTTTTGTTCAGTCATTTCAGTTTCTCTTTCGCGAAAAACAGCGTAACAATGATTTTTTACGTACAGATTTGATAAATTTATTATCGAGACAGAAATTATAAAAAATAATAATACTATAAATTCGCCATCTATCTATCCTAATATTATATATAATATGTTGTATACCATGAATTGTACAAAAAATGTTCCGCATTTTCGCTTGATAATGAGAACAAAAAACAGTTGAGCATGCATATTTGATAGACTTTTTATAACATTCCTTTTTACTTTTAAAACTCATTTTGTAAGCAGAATAACAAAATATGTAAAAGTATGTTTCGATGATTTCTCGCTTTTCTTATCTTGATTCCTTTTAATTATCGCATATCACATCGGCAATCCATGTGAAAAGGTATTCGTAACAATTTGCCAGAAGTCTTCCAATAAAAATAGTAATTAATTAGAAAAAAACAGCACATATACTCAAATGATGTGCCACACACAGGAAGATTTTTTTCAATATCTTTATCGGTATCATTGTTAAGGCGGGTGAATAGGAAGACATTATGGAATTATTGCAATTCTCATTTTATTTTTTAAAATCATTCTTTTTAAATCAGCAAAAATCAATTTTGGGCTAGAATTACCTTTAAGAGGAGTTTTAAAATTTATTCGTAAAAATAATTTTGTATTTGTAATACTTTTATATATTAATATAAAATAATTTAAAGTAAATTAAAAATGAATACGATTTTCTTTAAACATTAAAAAATTATAATATACCATCATGTGTTAATTATTTTATTATAATTATCACAAAAATTTTCAAAGTATAATTATTAAGCGTATTTTGAAATATATATTTTACCAATAATAAATTTTTTATAATTAAATTAATATTTTTACAATTTCTTATAGAACGTTCAATATCTATCTGAAAGGAAAATTTTAATAAAGTAAAGCTTATTTATAAAATTTATTAAATTAAAAAAATATTTCCCAGTTATATTGAAAAAATTTTTAATTAAAAAAATTTATAATATTTGTCAATAATGTTGGAATAGTTTATTAAAATTTGTATTAAATTTATAAAATTGCTATGTAATGTATTACTATGTATTAGTTCAATATTTTCAATGAAAATAAGAAAATATTATGTAAATTTGTAAAAAAATACGGTTTTTGTGATTTTATGTCATTAAATATACTAGTGGATATATTTTAAAGAACTATCATAAAAAAATCAATATTTATAAAAATATATTCTGTAATAAAAAGTTCTAATCCCTAAAGTAATTTAAATCGTCCAAGCCATAACAATCCTAAATCATACTTATAAAAGAATAGCTTAAAACTATTCGTATTACGAATAAATTGACTTTTATAAATTATATTATGTTGAAAACACTGTAATAACATTAAAATTTCTTCTTTAATATATATATATTATATATATACACTATATATAATAATGCAATACAATGAGTCACATTTATAGAAGTTTAATATTCAATAAACATTAAAAAATTCCTTGTAAACAAGAATTTTTAATTGAGCTGCAAAAATTTGTTTACAAAGTATTTTCCACGCATACAAATTTATAGAACATTACCGATTGTAAATTACCGAATACTTTCATGCAGTGTTCATTTCTCTTTTATTTTTATTCTTTCTTGCGTATACATACAAATACATCACGCAAGAATTCTTTCTTTTAATTTAAATTTTCAGTAAATCAATTCGATCATATATAGTTATAAATTTCGTTTAAGAATAGAACGAAATGTCACAATAAATGTTTTCCAAAAGTTAATACAAATTATTTTTTAACTATACGTAACAATGTTTTGAAATCACTGTTATCATTATTTGCATCTCAGGATAAGAATTAATCTTTCTTGATAAATATTAATTTTTTTATGTAATAAAACAATTTTTATAACCGAGTCATGAAGTACAACAGCTTTTTAAAAGAAAAAAAAATAATAATGATTATTATTATACTAATTAAATAGTAAAATATCCTTTTAGAATAAAGTGTTAACTTTTAGAATTCTTTCTTTTTTCTTCTTTGTTCAGATACAGTTAAAAACGTTGATATAATTAATATTTCAATGATGTATAAAAATTTTCAATATAAAATTCAAGCAATTTTCTAACGATTACTGAATTTATCCCAAATTGATCTACAATTTATTTTTTGTCAATTTTTATCTATTAGTTATTCTTTCATGAAATTTATGTATCAAGGTGTCCTATTTTATAGAACATGAATTGTACTTCAGATATAATCCTTTTGTTACAAAAGATGTGGAATATAAATGTTTGAAAGGAAGTAATAATTTGCTCTCGTATAAATACGTAACATAAATTGTAATCACGTTTTCAATTGTACGTATCTGCCTATTTTACGACGGGACTTACAATTATTTTAAGTTAGAAAAACAATCGATTGTTTGACGCTTATTAAATTACAAATGTGGCACATCATATATAAAGCATATAATATAAGACTGTGAGAATCAGAAAATTCTGATATAAAATTTCATATTAAAAAAAAAAAGGTAAAAGAAGAAAAAAGATCGACAACAGTATCATCGGTTTATGTTGTTTAAAGAGTGTTTGACCAATACCCAACCAATGAAAACGATCATTTTTCTTTTTCGTTTCCTTATTTAAAAATATTTGTCTTTAATATAGTTATTTACCCATACTCGCATTCGCGGGTAAAGTTGCCGATCTTTGCTGAGCTGATAGATACGGTTTAAGTGTTGACCTCGTAGATTCTCTGTAAAAAGCAAGATGATTCGTGCGCTAGTTAGAAGTCTAACAGAAATATTAATTAGCATTGGGGTCATATTGTAGCTTTAAAATGCAATGAAAAGAGAGGCAGAAAAAAAGCAAAAAAAGAATGAACTTATTAAAAATATAAACAAATACATGATATAAGTTTTTATAAAATCAAATTTTTCTTTTTTTTCAATAATAAAAACTATATAAAATTAAAAATATATCTTCAGTAAAAGACTATGCAGTTAATCATTTAAGAAAATAGTTACTTATAAAATAATATTTTACAATTTTTTAGAATATTATTTAATTTATGTTATTTAAAATTATAAGTAGCTTTAAAAAGCTTGAAAGATTTTAACGTGTATAATTATAATAAGTAAAAATGAAAAACTAATTAATTATCAACATAACTTTATAATAAGGAATGTAAAGTATTATATTACTTTATTAAGTATAAAATAGTTTTCAAGATTGGTTAAAAAAAAGTTTCTTTAGTATATGTATTTTATTGACAAATATCGTATAAATAAATTTTTTGATAATATTAAAAAGTAATTTAATAGAATAATATTATTAAAAAATTGAAAGCAATGATAATATAAAATATTATATATTTGTAAAATTTCAAAGACTTTTGTATTGGAAAATATAATTCTGTAATTTAGCAGAAAAATTTATAATATTTAAAATCATAAAAAACTATTTGTTCAATTTTATTTAACGTTAATAAAATTAATATTTTAACTCTTTCACGTCCTTTTTTCATGCTTGATGCACTTAAAATTTTTTTTATTTATTTGTATAGAAATCAAAATATGTAAAATAAAAGTATTGACATTTTTTTGAAATTATTATTGTATTTTAATTTATTCATTTATAGAAAAGTGTATTAACTAAAATAATAAATTAAATTTTTAAGTGTTATTATATTAAGTAATTGCATAAAATGTGAGATTATAAGAATAATTCGTCAAAGCATATGCATTTCTCATAAAAGTGAATTAAATTATTCCATAAAAAATTAAAAAAAGAAAAATACACATTATTGCTCTGTTCAACGGAATGTAGTAATACTTTATTATCATATATCACATATTTCAATAAAGAATAAACATTTATTAAATAAGAACTAAAATTATTGGAAATAAACTTTTACAGCTGAATTATAGAAATGAATATTTCGTTTACAAAATATAAACGTAAATGTTATTAAATATTTTAATAATTTTGGAAAATTTTAATTTCACATTATATATGAGATAGCATTATTAAAGTGAGAATTGAAAAGCTTCTGATAAAACATAGTGCTAGCAATATTTTTTTTTATGTAATTAATGTAAGGTGAAGAATTTTTTGCGAAGTATTTTTACAGAGTACAGTAAGCGAAGAAAAAAGGACACTTAAAAAAGGAACATCGTTCATGCACCTTCAATCACAACGACTTTAGTCTCTAACCTCTCTACACCAAACCATGCGATGTCACGCAAAATAACAACACAGACGCAGGGCGTAGAGAAAATACATTCTCGTTGGGCGTGTTGCAACCAGCTTCTACGCTACCTTGGCGAGACACGCTGGCCCGTGCCGTCGATGTGCGAGTTCGCTTTATAGCCACACTTTTGAATCCTACGCGAAAGTCGAGTGACCCAGTACTTCTGATCATCAGGACTACCCGCTAGTACAAGTAACTCACGCGCACTGTTTGGATCGTAGTGGAGTTTACAGGGTGCTATGGCATCCTCCTTCTTATCTAAATGTTCTTTATGCACCTTGATGTGACAACCTAAAAATAAAAATATCAAACAATGAATATTGCTAAAACTTTATTTTTACTACATTAATTCCATACACAAGAAATATCCTATTTCGTTTTTCATTAAAAATTTTTACTGAAAAAATATTAATTAAATAATTTATGATTAAGTAATATCATAAGTATGTACTTTGTTAACGATGTTTGAGAAACGGAAAAATAAGTAAACAAAAATAAACAAAATATTTTTAAATTGTTTAGATTCTGAAAACAAATTTAATATAATTTTTATAAATCAGAATGCCAGTTTTTACTAAATATTTATTTAAAATCATCAAATAATAACATAGAAAATCATTCTTTTCTTTACACTTTTTTTATTGTACAAATTTTTTATAAAATATAATGTAAAAATTAATAATTAGTTCTTTACGAAATTCATAATTCACGAAATAAATGCGTTAAATAAATAAATTTCATAAAATAATATTTTAAGATATTTTCAAAGTAAACATACAAAAATTAATTTTTCTTGATTAACTTATTTTGAGATTATGTTAAAGAATTCTATATTAAAATATTAAGATTCCCTTAAAAAAAAGAAAAAATTGTTTTAGATGGATTTTACAAATATTTTTTGCTTTATAAGTTGGTATAGTGTATCAAAAGGTAAAATCAGAATAGATTTATAGAAAATTTGGATATACTAATTTAAATAATATTTTTAATTATAATATAATATTAATAATAACAACCAATGGTTAGTATTTATACATAAGAAAAAATATATACACTGCATAAATATTATTTCTTATTTTTACAAAGTATATTGAAAAAACTAGTTTTTCAATTTTTAAATAAAAGTTAAATAATTGAATTTAAAAATTCACTAATTGAAAAATCTTATAGCAAATTGTATTATTAGCACAATATTAATTCTTATATTAGTTCTTTATAAAAAGAGCATCCATTTTCATTATTTGCAACATCTTATTCAGATCTTCTATTAATACATTAAAAGACATTATACGTAATTATTATTTTCTGTAAATATTAATTATTAAATTATTTCAATTTTTAATTTATTAACGGAGTATACCTATAGAAATATATAAAAATACTTTTCAAGTATAACTAAAATATTGTATATATTATTGTCAAATAATTAAAAGTTTTATATGTTATATATGTTTTGTATGTTTTATATTATATTATGAATAATAATAATGTTGGGAATGAACCGAAAAATAACAAACATTATTAGAAGAGGAAAGAGCCTGATTATTGTGAAATAATGAAAAAAACAAGAAAACATACTTCGGAAGAATGTAATATCATGTGATCTAAAACAATCAAATAGGAGAAAATTGTTAAAAGTGCTAAGAAAAATAGAAACATATTATACAAGATTAATTGGAACAGAGAATGAAGGAAGAAATAGAGCGAAAAAAGATATCGAAACAAGGCACAATCAGAAGAAAAGAAGAAAGAAAAGAAAATGAATAAATAAAAAAATAAAGTATATGAATATAAATGTAAAAATATATAGCATTAAATAATAGTTATATATACTTAGAAAGTTATGAAAATGTAAAAATGTATAAAAGTGTAAATAGTAATGTATAAATTGTTCGTAAAATAAAAAAATTTAATTTTTTTTAAAAATAATACTGTTATCTATATTTCATTACATTTTTACTAATAAATAATTTATATGCATGATTAAATTAATATTTTTTTATTAATTGTCTTATTATATAATATTCGGTATTTTAGTAATTAAATAACATTTATTTGTTTCAAACAAAAATATTTTTTTTTTGAGATTTTTTACCAAGTATGAATTTATTTATGCTTATATTTCTTATTTTTCTAAGGAAGATTTATTTTATAGTTTAATATTAAAATTATAAAAAATTTTCTTTAGTATGAAATTAACCGGTAACTTGTTAGTCGTAGAAGTGTTTTATTATATAATTATATTTCAATTTAAAATAAATTTATAACTTGAAATGTTTTTATTATTTATAATACATTGGCATGTATATCATTTAAAATGTTGATTTTATTTTTTTCCTACAGAAGTTGCATATTGCTTTTTTATTAATAAAATTAATTTTATTAAAGGCAAATCAGATCTTCAAATTTGTATGTTCTAGTATATTAGCTTTCTCTATCTTCTTTATTTTAATCTCTCTTTGTATTCGTATATTTTATCATTCATTTTATTTTTACAATAATTTTTATTTCACACCTATTATCTTCCTTTTCTTTTATAGTTTCTTTGATTTTCTTTTTTATTACATTCTATATTTCTGTTTTTTTTATTTATTTCATTTTTCGTGTAATATTATAATAATATCTTATAATATTCTATTTTTCTGTAGTCAGAGTATCTACTTTTTCTGACTTTACTTTTCTCCTTTTTTAATATTCTCTTTAACTCTTAGATTTATTAGTTGACAATCTGATTAGATTGTACTTTACACTTATATTTTCTTTATTTTACCATCTTGTTTTATATTATTACACAGTTTAATACAAGCTTTTACTTTCCTGTTGAATGTAAACTTACTTTATTTATCTTCTCTTTTTTTTATTCAGAACGAATAGTTTTCTTTCTTGTATCCACGTTATTACTTCTTCCCTCTTCTGTTTATCTTTTAATTATTATTATTATCTTTTAATTTGTCACTACCTATCTAATTTTTTTTGTCTACCCTTCTTCTTCATTGTTCTTGAATAAAAAAATCACCTAAAATTATAGCTATTCCTTTATTTTTTTGACGTACTAAGTTTTTTTTCTCGCATATACTACATCAGTGTTTGTTTCTATTTATTTATCAATAGTTTTGTTTTTATGAATTCTTTTATCTTTATGTGTTGTATTTTTTATATCAAGTCTCTGCTCTTTCTTTTTTCACCTTGCATCTTTTAATGTGATTTTATAATCTTTTAATTTTTTTTATTCTTCATCTCTTCTTTTTTTCAATCTTAGTTTTTGTTGTCTCAATCATATTATTCTTGAATAAGTACTTCCACATTTATGTTCTTATTTTCTCCAAATATATCACTATGTAAAAATCTATCTTTACTTTTTTTTCCTTCCTTTTCTTAACTAATATACTCTGATTTCACTTTATGATTCTATCCTTTCCTTTTATTTAAAACTATTTCTTTTTTCTCTCGCGTTCTGTAATTACTTTATATTTTCCCTAATTTATTTCGTTTTCACTGTTATAACTCTTCCACCCTTCTCTTATAGTTCTCTATAATTTTTCATTACTAACCCTTCTATCTCATCTTTATATGATTATTAGTTGCTTTTTTACATATACTTTACATTATTTGAATAAGTTTTTTATAAAAGCTAATGTTTAACAGCTGTTTTTTAATTATTATGAATAATTTTACGACAGTTAGAATTAGTTTAGTTTGTTTTATTAAAATAATTTTTGAAAAATAATTTTTTTTTTAACATTGATGTTAGAATATCTATTTTGCAGCATACGTTATTTTCCTATTCTCAATAAACTTTATTTAAAAACGCATTATACATTAAATATGATCAATGAGTACTTTTTTTATAATAAATAATTGCAAATTAATCTTAACATTATAACATTTTTCCTTGTCCTCTCATTTACTTGAGATAATTTTATTTTATCACTTTTGGTTTTTTAAATTACTTAAAAATTATTTTTCATTTTCTTTTTGTAAAAATCTTCTACATTAAATTACTATCTATATTAAATTATTATTAATTAATTTTTTTAATGACAAGAGTCGCAATATTTTTCTTGCTTTTATTGCTCCATAACAAAAATAACAAATAACTTAATAATGTTATAGAAAAAGCTAAAATGTAAATAGTTAAATATTAAAAAAAAACAGTATAAACTACTCACAAAATAATACTTGAATTGTACTGTTTGAAAACATTATTTTATATTTCTTTATATATATATATATATCTAATAAAATAATATAAATTTAAAAAAAATTATTCTTCGTACATTAATATTGATAAAGTACTTTTAAAATAAAAAAATTTACACTAATATTTTCTTATATAATAAAAATATAAAAAAAAACTATACTTACAATTTTTCTAAATACACTTTACAAAAAAATTATGTTGTAACTAATTAAACTAAAAATCAATCACAAGTAATAAAATATAACTTACGTCTACATTCAAGAGCTGGAGGAGGCCTAAACATATGCCATAATTGTTTTGAACAAATTTCACATGTTGTTGGCATGTGGTAAGAAATTGAAATAAATTCATGTCCCTTCACAGGCTGTGTACCAGGCTTGTCACCTAATTGTGACAATTCAGCTCCAGGTAAAGTATTTCCTTCATCACCTGGTCTCCTTGCTTCACCTTCTCCAGCATATAGTAACTATAACCAAAATAATTTTTTCTTCAATTTATAACTATTTTTTACGTTTAAAGTAATTTTAAGTAAAATTACCTATAAATTTTTTTTGGATAACCTAAACATATATTATAAAATTTTGAATTCTTTCATTCATATTTTTAAATATAAAATTTTTAAACTTATTAATCGATAAATATCTCAATAATTTGCTTGTATTAAGCATTATATTAATAATAATTGCTATTTTCAATATATATATATATATTATATATATTATTATTGAATTTTCAGATATTTCTTAAATTAAATTATTTGAAACATCAATCAATATTGAATATAATAAAAAAATTGAACAGTATAATAATAAATGAATTCTTCTATCATTATAATATGAAATTTTACTATACCTGAAATATCCTAGGAATATCTTTGGCATCAGCTCGAATCACGTCTCCTTGAGTAACAGATCTTACGTGAAAAACTTTACTTAGATCTAAAATTAAGACGGGATCTGCATTCAACTTGTCATTTTCACTATTGTAAAAAATGATCTTTTTAGAAGAAACGACAACATATTGCTTTTTCCATCCATGTCTTTTAATATTTTGCTTATTGGGTACACTTAACCATCCCTCTAGCCTCATAGAACCGTGTTCCGACAATACAGAGTCTTCTCCATCGTTTTCGATCGATGAGACACTGGCTGTTTCCGAGTTCATCGAGGTTATCTTTACTTGTAAAGTTTCTATTTCTGAATCTTTCGAATCAAGTTCCATTTGTAGTCTTAATTTAGCTTGATTTTCTTCCACTAATTGTGCCTAAAATTTAAAAAGTTATTATTTTACAAAAATTGTTAATATTGTAAATATATATAACTGCATAATGATGCGTACTCAATTATGTTGGTTCTGTTATTGTGTAAACGATTTTTAATGAAAAAATAATAAAACATTTCAGAAATTTAAGAAATTTTAAACTTAGAATTACCTGCAAATCTTGCAAATCTTTCTGTAATTTAGCTGCCAATTGTCCATATTTTTCTCTTTCTAGTGTTAGTTCTTGTTGTAATCGCCTACAATCTTTTTCTTTCTTTTTAAGATCTGCTGATGAAGCTTTATTTTTTGTTTTTCCGCTAGTTGATAAATCTTTTCTATTTAAAATCTCCGTTAGTTTATTGATAGCCTGGTGCTTCAGCATCTGCTCCGTTTTCAACTTGCTGCTAAGTCTTTCTATTTCGTCAGCATTAAACTGGGATTTGTTCAACTGATCCTGCATATCTTTTAATCGCTTTGTCAGGTCTTCTTTTTCCTTCACAAATATAATAAATTGTGGTATTGTATATATGCAATAAATGTAATTTTCGAAGTATTTTTTTTATATACATGCATATACATATAAAAAAAAGAAAGTCGAAATCTGAAGATCACCCTCAAAATTTCATTTTGTAATTTTTAAAAAAAATTTCTTTTTAATAGTAAGAAAATCGTATATTTATAAAATTTCCATAAAATTAAAAGTCTCAATATATTTTTACAATACGTATACAAAAGAAGATAAATAAAATATTCTTTTCAAGTAAATTTCAGTATATATTTGTTGAAGCTTTTCTTACAATAAAATAAAAAATTTTTTAGAAATAAAAATGTTATATTCTTTTACTATATTTATTTAATAATTTTTCTTATTATATTCCAAAAACACATTATGTTTAAGAAATATTCATTATTATAAATATTCTCATAATGTATGTATGTAAATCATATTAATATTTCATGCTTGATACAATCATTACGTCATAATAATATACCTTACCTTGGTGCATTGCTCGAACGTTCTCTTTGACTCTGACTCATTATCTTTTAAACGATTAATCAATTGCTCTTTGGAATTTAGCTCCTGGTGGTGTTTCGAAACGCTATCCTTATACTCTAGTTCTTTCATTGTACGTTCTTTTTCAAGATCTGCAACGGTTTCCTCTGCTATAGAACGAGCCAATGCCTCGCTATCACCACGAGCTAGAGATAGCTGAAGCTGATGAACAAGAGAACTTCGTTCTTCTTCTAATTCCTGTTGAAGTCGTATCTTTTCATCTAACTCTTCACGAAGTTCTTGAGCTTGTGTTTTATAAAGCGTCTAAGAATATAAAATATTTATTTTAAATTGATTAATATTTAAAAATTACAATAACTATAATAAAATATTTGACATGAAACTTTTGTAATTGCTAATTTGAAATTTTAAAGTTATAAGTTTAAATCTATAAAATAAAGATTAGAAGATTTGTTAAATATGATATAAATTGCGCTCTTATGTTTTTAAATTACTGATTATTAAAGAAACATTATAGTAATTGGTAAATTTTTTTACTATAATAATAAAAAAATGACATATTTATAGAAACTCAAATTGAATATACGATAACTGTTTGAAACGTAAACTATTTTCTTTAACATTATTTTATATTTCGACAATGTATTTTTGAGTTACCAATGTATTATTGAGTACCCAATTATCGTAAATTATGATACGTGAATCGTAATAAAAAAGTACTTTAAATATAATGACTTAGTAACAAAATAAGAGAAAGAACGAAGCTCTTAATCAATAATAATAACCTAGATCAATTCAAACACACTTTGAGACTAAAATACAATAATTTATATCGTCAAATAAAAGAGTGTGAGATTGCAAAAATTGTTTTATGTTACTGCACTCTAATTCGGATTATAAGATGTTATATTAAATAAAATATCTTTATTTAAGTGATTATTACTGTAACGTACCTCCAAAAAGTTTTATCTTTATTAAGAATCTTTAACGAGTTTAACTTTAGGTAGCTTCAATAAATCCTATTCAATTTCTCTATAAAATTAATATAATAATACATTTTTTATATTATAGTTATATAATATCTAACTTCAATAATGTTCTATAATATATAATGTTATTTTATTTAATAAAAATACCGAACTGTTATTTATTTCAATAAATTTATTTTTAATTAAATTTTTCTCGTATGATAAAGTCACGTTTTTATATTGTAAAATTACATTACATATGTGCAAAATTTTCATAAAAAAATATAAATTACATTATTGTAAAGTACTAACAAAAACGAATAAAAGCAATTTTAATCTTAATCAGCAAATAATATTAGTATACGGAAATGGACAGTAAACTAAACATACCGAAAAATATGCTTCAGCTTCTAATTGCTCTTGTAATTCTTTCGTCTGAAGCTGATCAACATTTCTTTGAGTTTTTAAATGATGTAATTCTTCTTCAATCTGTCGTTTGGCTTCCCTTAACTGCGTTACTTCACCCATCAGTTGTTGCTCCCGAGCTCTCAATCTGCTAGCCTCGGAAGATTGCTGTGCTAAATCCGTTTGTAGAACATTTCTCTTTTGCTGTTCTTGTTCAATTTGTCCTTGCAATGCTTTCACTTTATCTGATTCCTGCCTGTGTTCACCCTCCAGTTTTTGCAATCTTTGTTGAATTTGACGGTAATCAACGGATAACATAGAAGTTTGTCTTTCTTTTTCTTGTGCTAAAAGTTCAGCGCGCTGTCTTCCGTTTTTTTCTTCATTTAATTTTGCTTGAAGTGCTGCTTGAGAGAAAGAGAGGGAGGGAGGGAGAGAGAGAGAGAGAGAGCAAAAACGACAATTGAAAATTAATTACTTAACTTTAATTATTTTTTTTTAGAAATTTTAGAAATTGTATAACAAATTTAATGGTTTATTTAACTCTCTAATGTCTATATAGTGTGAATAGATTTTTCTAACTACTAATCTTTCAACTTATTAATTAATATATTAAAATTGATTTATAATGTTTAAATTGTTTTTCATTGGAACAATTTCGAATAAACTAATATGAAACAATAAATTTCAAATTAATTACTAAAAATTAGTTATTCCAATTAAAGAAATATTCTATTTCTAATTAATTTTAATTCACATTTTATTTAATATTTTTTCCTTAGAATTTTTTAAGTTATTTCTATTTAATCAATTGAAAAAATTAAGATTTACAATGTCACATCTCAATAGATAATAAAGTTTATTAAATACTGAAAAAAAAATTTAATTATTACTCCCTTAAAAATATTTTTCTTTTGAAAAGAATGTTCTTTTTTAATATATTCAAATGTAAATGTATATATGTATATATCACTACCTTTAAAATAAAATTTTGTAATGAATTAAAATTAAAAAAAATGTACCTTTAACATCTTCTAAATTGGCTTCATCTTTGGGTGACATTCTAGAACGTTCCGTTTCTTGCCGAGTAATTATTTCCTGATTATACCTAGTTTGAGCAGCCTTCAACTCTAACGCCAAACTTGCAGCTTCTTTTTCTAAAGCAGATATTCTCTCATTCAGCTGTCTATTATCGACAGTCGCTTTTTCTTCACGCTCACGACTATGGTCCAACTCGTGATGCATGGCTGTAAGACGTGTTTCCAATTCAGCTGTCAATGATGAAGCCTGAGATCGAGAGCTGCGTTCTTTTGATAACTGACCCTGTTAGAAAGTCACAATTTTTATATCGGGTTTTATAAATGGTATTTTTGCATGTTCAATAATTTGTAGTGAATATTTATAGCATGTACATAATAAAATATTTAGAATTTCAGTCAATCAGTATGGAGGACAGAAATTTTAAATATGCTTAATTTGATTGGTTGAAATTAATTTTCATTTTAAATTGAAGCACTAATTTAAAAAAATTTATAACTATTGATAATTGAAATAAAAAATATTAGATTTTTATACTTTTATATAATAAGTAAATAGTGACAATGTTATAACTAAAAACAAAAAGTACCCTTAAAATCCGTTTGTGCAAAAATAAAATTTGATTTTAATTTTTATTATTGGTTTATTTGTAACATCAAACAATGATATTTACCTATAAATTTCCTTAATTTTTTAAAGTATCGTTTAAAAAATACATTTAATGTTTCTTATAATAAAATATATTAAGATATAAACATATAAGTATTAATAAAATACAAAACTATATTGAATTAATATAAAATTAATTTATACTTCAACTTCCTTGATATATTGACCGTGATTTTAAAAAATCGTAAAAATATAAGAATATCTATATAAAACTCTCTGTACATGTGCATCTTCAATAAATCACTTAGTTTAAATATTAAAAAGTTTCGGAAATAATTATCTAATATTATATTTTATATAGATATTAAAATGTTATCAAATATAAAAACATGGTAATTTTTATCAAAATAAATATATTAACACTAATTTAATAATAGAGTACTGTATATTAAAAAACATCAAATTTTACATTTACAACATAATACTTACTTCAGCATACTACTTAATATTACATTATTTATTTATAAAAAGTACATATTATTGTTATAGCATGGTGTAAAAGATTATACTGTCATTATTGTTGACAAAAATTCTGTTACCTGTAAACTCGCGACTTCTTGCTGTAACGAATCTCTTTGCGCTTGCAATTGTGCTCTAGCAATCTGCAGCTCATTAGCCATCTGTTCAGCAGTTTGTCTAGCTACAGTTACCTCCGTTGCCTGTTTTCTTAATCTTGTCACTGTCTCTGTTTCTCTTTCTAGTTTTGTTTGCATCTCTTTGATTTGCTTTTCAAGACTTACAATCTTCTCTGAAGTCTGCTGTGTTGTGCTAGCATCTCTAGCTCTTCTTGTTTGTTCTTCTTCAAATTTCTTTTTTAATTCCACTAACAATGATTCAGCTTTTCGACGAGTCTCCGTTTCGTGTTCAACTCTGCGTTGCGCTTCTTTACAATTATGTCGCAAAAGAGTCAATTCTTTATCTGCGCGTGCTGCTTCTTCTCTAAGTTCCAATTCATTTTGACTTATGGATTCTAATTGAACAATGAGGACTTTTTGCTTTGATTCTAATTGTTCCACAATTTTTCTTTCTTTGTCCAATAAACATTCCAATTGGTTTATTTTTACATCATCACTCGTGCCATTGTTTACATGATTTTCCAATCCATCCACTGTTTCTCTACCTATTTTTTTTAAATAACATTTTTAGAACACTTATATAAACATTGATCTAATAAAATAATTAACATATTTTTAAAAGACAATTGAAAACTCTTTGATAATATATATGCATATGCAAAAATTATTTGCATTGTATATTAAAAAGAATAATAACCTTTAAGAATTTCTATAATTTTTATAGAAATATGTATTTTAACGAAAGTTACAAACAGAATAAATAAATAATATAAAATTCTATATCTTAAAAAAATCTAATTAAAAATTATTAGTAACTTGTAAGATACTACTTATAATTTGATTAAACATTATTTAATACAATATAAAATCTATGCATATAAAAATTGTTTATAATCAAATAATCATCAAATAATTGTTCAATTATTCTTTTTAAATTAAAAATTATATATTACCTTTTTATTGTAAAAGGATAAAATAAAAATCGTTTTCTTACCATTAGCTATCAACTGATAATCGCCGGAATAAGTAAAGCCAATAAAAGGTAAATGATTGCCAGAAAAAGCCTTAGGTACAGGAAAATTTTCCTCGGGTCCATCTTCTTTTTCCACATCATCAAAATTACTTGTATCATCATCACCTGAAAGTTCAGGTACGACTGGTGGTACACATTCCCTCAAATTTTCGAATGTCCATTGGTCATTCTTAAAAAATGCATGACTTTTAATCTCATCAACGCCATTTCTTCCCAGACGTTTACTTCTGTCCGTCAAAAAACCGCATATAAGGCTCTTAGCTGAATGTGAAATATCCAATTCTTGAGGAAAATGTAATGAATTGCGATGATCCATAATTTTAGAGTAAGTGCCAACAAGAGAGTCCGCATAAAAAGGCGTATCTCCCACGAGCATTTCATAAAGAAACACGCCTACGGACCACCAGTCACATTCTCGTCCATATACACCCTCGCCACCCTGTGACTGTAACACTTCTGGAGATATGTAATCTGGTGTACCTACTGCCGTATCGGAACGTACGAGACCATCCTGTAACATAAACAAAAAATTTAATTCTGAATTTATTTACGCATAACTACTATTTATTAATATTTGTTTTTGAATTAAATATGGTGTGTAATTGAATTTTAAAAACATATATTTATAAATATTTATAATTGTCATTATTTGTAATTTTTATTATTTAATTTTTTATACATTTTAATTGATATATTTTATATAACACAATATACTTTTACTTATTTTTAAATTGATTTTTGATTAATTTCGAAAACAATTAATAAACTTGTGTATTGTACACTTTTATACACTTCGTTTATTTAAAATAATATTTGAATTTGGTTTGATAAATAATTATAAATATTTTCATAACGATTTGCATTAAAAAAACCTTTATTTTTTCTAAAGGATTTAGTTAATTATACAAGCTGAACATATTAACTAATTGTTCATTAATTAAATCTTAATATCATTTTAAAAAGAAATTTAAATAAATTTTCTGTAAATACTTCATCTGAAATTTTGAATAGATATATTAGGCAAATATAAAACTACAAACTTTTTAAATAAAATAATAGCATAATTCTTGCCTAAACAATTATTAAGTTAATAAAATAAGTTCACATTTATTTTTGTTTTAAAGAATAAATAGTAAAAATGGTTAGGATGTCAATAGATTGAAAAATTCATAGAAAAGAATGTATTATCTCATAAAGTAATTTTATTAATAGAATTGTATTAAATCGAATTAAATTCTTTGTTTGAAAAAATAATATTCTTGATCTATTCCGAGAATTTTTAATAAAAATATTATTTATTACAATTGTATAAATCATGTTTTAAATTAAAAAGAATTTTGCATCGAACCTCAAATTAATACAATACACAATATTTATTTATTTTTAGTATTATTAAAAAATTATTACAATGAATTAAAATATGAAACCAGGAGTAATAAATTGTACATATCGATGTAGGTAAATATGTAAAATTTATTTATGTAATTTTCATTAATTTTAAAGAAAAACATGATTAAACATATTTTAAAAAATCAGAAAGTGAAGAAGTACATTTATTTAATTATAACATATATCTTAAATAAAAATTCGAGATAGTTTTTAAAAAAATAGTATGCATTTTTATCTGTACATGAATTATTATATTGTCACAATAATAATTCAAATAATCCACAGGTAATCCGTAAATTATTAAAGGTTTTAATTAAAACTGATATAAGTAAAAAAAATAATTTTATTGAATAAAAACATCAGTCTTTTAAAATTATTTTTTAAAATAAAAAGATAAAGTAAAATTTATAAAATTAACATCAATATAAAAATATAAATTTTTTGTACTTTCTTAAAAAATATTTTTAAATGCTCATTTCACTTTATTATTGTTTATTTTATATTTACATATTTAAATAGTTCTCATAATTATTGATATTTTATTTTAAATAACTACTTCCTCATTATGTTGAATTATTTAAAGATTTTATTCTTATTTCTAAATTTTATTTTTAAATATTTCAGAAATGCTAATAATATTCGATATTTTTATTTTATTATTTAATAAATTAAGTAAGTTAAATACATTTAATAAAATTTACCTTACATTTTAAGTAATTGAGAATCAAATTTAAATAAGGTTATATATATATATATATATTAAAACTTCCAAGTTAGTTTATTTAATAATATAAAGTAATTATATAAATAGACCTTGTCATTTTTTTGATTATGTAAGATGTAAATTCTTGAAATAAATAAAACTTACAACATCCATTCTCATACAGGTGCCAAAATCTGCTAATTTTAAATGACCATATTTGTCAAGTAGCATATTGTCTGGTTTCACATCACGATGAACAAATCCCATATTATGTATTGCATCCAATGCAAGCACCACTTCTGCACAATAAAACTTTGCCCATTTTTCTGGTACATCATACTCTGACATTAAGTTCACTAAATCTCCACCTGGCATGTAATCCATAACCATATACAGATATTTTTGATCTTGAAATGCAAAGTGTAGTTGAACTATCCATTCAGAATTAGCATGAGCCATAATATCTCGTTCTTCCCAAAAAAATGCAGAATCTGATCTTTTTATCTATTTGTGATATAGTAAATGCATAGTTACAATAAAAATATATAATTCTGTGATTGCATATTTTAATATGTAGTAATTAGTATATAAATTGTTGATTACTAACCATTTCAAATTTACTCAATAATTTCATAGCATAAACTTTTTGAGTTGATTTGTGTCTCACCAATTGCACTTCACCAAAAGCTCCTCTTCCAATGACTTTAATTAACGTAAAGTCATCAGGACGCATTCGCATTTTACAAATATCCTGAGCAACCGAATCATCTATCATTAAAAAATTAAAAAATCTATAAATTTTTAATTATATAATTATATGATTTTATAATATTACAAAGTATAAAATTCCAGTTTTTACGAAAAAAAAGAAACTATGATTAAGAATTAATTTTAAATATTTACATATTATATATGCTTTTGTAGTATTAAATATTAATTTAAATAATTGACTGTTTTCGGATTTATTTTTATACATTTTAATTATTGTTTAAATATTTGTTTTTAAAAAAACTTGCCCATCAAGTTTTCGTATTCTAAAAATACTTTTAATTTCCGTTTAATAATTCATATACTTATACAGATAATATAAATTTAAATATTTTTATACAGTTGAAACTAAAAAACCAATTTTATTCTAGTACTAATAAAAGATATTATTATTATATTAAAGATTTTAAATTAATATTTTAAAAAGTTTATATATAAAAATATTGAAATTTTAATTTGTTTTAATAACAATATTAAAATTAAAAAATATTATTTTCTATTTTACACAAAATTTTACGAAAAAATTAAAATGAACGTTTATTTAAATTAATAATTTAAAATACCTTTGTAAATATCTATTAATGGATTTTTAATTTAATTATAATTATTTCTTCATGTATCAATATAAGTAATAATAATTTATAAATATTATTCTTTTCCTAGTTCTGCTTCACATGTACAGAAATATATAACACCAATATTATGTAACTTACAATAATAAGATTATATTGAAAAAAAAGATTTAATTATAAAATTATTTTGATGTATAAAAAAACTTGTAATATAATATTTTCTAAAGATTAATATTTCATTTTAAAATCTTTCAATAAAAATATTTTAGTTGTTATAAAAATTATTATAAATAAAATATTACTTCTGCTTTTAATAATTTTGAGCATTCGTGAAATATTTTTTTATTGAAACTTTGATAATGATATTGTACTGTATAATTAAGTCATTAATTAAATTTTGTAATTCGATTATATAGTTTCATTGAATATTATTAAAAAAATATACAAGTTTTATAATAAATTGAATGTTTACAAAAGAAAAAATAATTATTTTGAAGATTAATTTTTGATTTTGCATATTTTTCTAGCTTTTTTCTAAAAGTATTAAAATACAATTTTGAAATCAAGAAATAAATATTTAACTTTAATTTTAATTTAATATTTATAAGGTTTAACGAAATCTATTAAAAAATTTAATTATTGTAAATATATAATTAGTTAATTATTAAAAATGAATGATACATTTTACCTGATAGGTGTTATAAATTAATAATACAACCTAAATTATTATTATTCAATAGTTATACATAAAAAAATTTTAAAAGCATACAAAACGTACATCTATTCATGTATGCTTCAATATTCTTCATTCTTTTAACACTAGGATGATCACAATCTGCTACAAGAGCTTGCACAGTATCTAATAGACAATCAATATTTGTAATACTACGCGGATCTCGAATACGTTCCTCCAAGGCTCTAAGGCGTCTGCGCCTATCTTCATCTCTAACAATCTCCATTTTTTCAAATTATCAGCTGTATTGTTTCAATGGTGCTCTGTAAATATAAGTTACATAAAAACAAAAGTTTAACAGTTAATAATATATTTTTAGCTTATAATAATTTTAAATATCTGACAAATTTTTAACCGATCAAAATTCAAAGTTTAATAATTATAAAAATTATTTGTTTTCAATTGAATTAATGATTGCAAATATAATAATTAGAATTAAACAAGTAATAAAGTATAATTTACATTAAAATTTGGCTTTGAATAAAATATTTCATATAAATTAAAATAATCAATTTTATGATCAATTTCATAATATCTTATGTTGTTATTACTATTATTCAATAAAAAATAATAATAATCTTGATTGTTTCAAGTTTTATGACTATTAAATAATATATTAAAAGTATAATATTGGTATTAGTAATTGAAATCTATATATTAACTTTTCATCTATATGTCTTAAAAATAATATATATATATTAATAGTATAATAACATAATATAAATAAAATTCCAAACACAACATACAAAAATTTATAATTTTAAAATGGTAATACTTATGAACAAAACTGCTAAACCTAAAATGATCTTATTTTAAACATTTGATATTGACCTAAATATTGAAGTATTAAAAACCCATTAAAAAATTTAAAACATCATTGTAAAAACTATATGATAAAAAAAATTTATGCGAATATAAAAACTTATATGTAAATTTTCAAATATTTTCAAAACAAGTAATTGAGACAAAAATATAAATATTATTATTTTTTATACTTTTAAAACAAATATTTTAAAATAATGAAATAAGATGTTTACTGAATTAAAGTTTTTTTATATTCATAACTGTAGTTATAAAGACTATTTGATTAAATATTCACACGCTTTACTTTTCAATGATTTTAAATCTTACTTGTTAAAGAGCATTTAGTTTAAATCTGCTAAAAAATTATCCAAAATAATACATTAACTCCTTCTCAATAAAACGTTGATAGAAAAAGTATCCTGACTTATTGACACTGAAAAAGTATTTGGCTTCACAACTGTGTAAATGTATGGCTATACATATGCACGAGTGTTTAAAAATCCAATAAATATACCTACGTACATACGTTAATACGTATGTACATATATGCAAACATAAAATCCCCAACTTAGTTACAAAAAAACGTGGATGAAAAACGTTGATATCTTCTTTATATTTTTTTCGGGATTCCTTAAAACTTTTGTAACGACGTTAAATAAAGAGAATCGTTTGTATATAGATGCCCTTTTCCTTCGTCGTCGCGTGCGCACCTATGCGTATGCGTATATTATGTGTTATATGAATACGTGCGTACATGCGTATATATATGCATATCTGTATTCGTAGATGATTCAGGCGTAAGAGTAGAGCTACCAGTCTTTTTCCCGTCGTAAAAGAATCCAGTTTCTCCGCATTTTCATGATCTTGTACACTTGTTTTTTCGCATTCGTAGACCAGACATATTAAATTAATTACCGGGCTACCGTAAGGGTGAAAAGTAGCACGCCTCGGGCATCTTACACGTACACAATTACTCGTACGCAAGATATTGTATTTTATTTATTTTTTCGCACTGTTGTTAATGCTGAGTTATACTTAGATTACACGCTTATTTGCAGTTATCGAATGAGAAAGAGAATAAACAATGCGTAATTAAAACACATAATTATTTTGTTGCCACCACCACCGAATAAATCGTTGTAACTACTCGCGTGAATTCACAGCTGAGCCGTGTCTGCGCCATTTGGATAAAGTTCTTTCTTTCTATTACTATTAGACCAGTTACAGCTACTACACACACACACCGACGCACACTTTATCATATACATATATGCTAACACCACGCGCATCAAGTTCGCGTCCAACAACGAGCCGAATTCGCGATTGTACTTTGTTTACCATAGGTTAAAGCATGAAGACTGTAGGTAACGAGTGTCAACGCTGTAGTCTAGATATGTCAGAAAAATTTATAGAATTCTAATATTGTAGATGGTGCTGCGATCAGTAATGCTTTGAGAAGTCTAGTATAACTTCCATTTCGTGTTTCACAAACTATTTATAACTGCGAAGAAATGGAATTGAACTGTCGGTATAAACGAATAAGTATTAAAAAGTGTTCAAATAAACTTTTATATGTTCTTTTATATGTTTTATACTTTTTTAATTTTTTACATAAGTTTCTCTTCCACTGTGTAAAATATTAGTTATATAATATATCATTTGAAAAATGTAATTTTTAAATTAAAGAAAAATTATTAAAATATTTGTATTTTTATAGTGTTTAAGATACAAGCGTAAAAAAACTTATTTGATTAGAACAACTTGTATTTAAAATACAGAAAGTCTCTTGATTCTATTGATTCTATTTCGAAGTTCTTTTTATCGAAAAATTAATTTTTAATTTAAAGTAGGTGCGGTAATATGTTTAGATTTCGCTTAATAAAAAATCCTTTATCTTTTACATAGTTAATATATTAATATAGTAATATATAATAAAATATAAGAAATGTAATAAATATAATTAAGAATTAAGTATTGAAATAGAATAAAATAAAATAAATTTGAATCTTTTTTAAATAACTCTATTTATTACAAATTATATCTCATCTATAAATAAACAGAAAAAATAAATTCTACGTATCTAATGTATATATTTCATATCTCTGTATAAAATATCTTTACAATTCAAATATTTTTTAATAACTAATTATATATATATATATATATATATATATCATTTTTCACTATGGCATAATTAATTAAATTCCACATCAAATAATTTGATCAAAAATCTTTTTCAAAGATAGAAATATTAATAGTTTATTTTATTCATTAAATCAATTGATTTCAAACTTCTAAAACATAACTTTTTTTATTAACAGAATACAGGCTCAATGTTTGAATTTTAGAAGATATTAATTACTAGATAAATATATTAAAATATGTTATTTTGAAATCTTGTTTCAATGATAATTTATTAAATAAATCCTATACTTAACCAAGTTTTATGGTTCTATATTATATACAATAATGAAAATATAACAAACGAGAATCTCAATATTTTTTTAAAACATTATTACAATATTTTATGTGTCCGGCTTTATAAAATTCCAAATGTACATAATCTAAAGCCAAATAGCTACAAAGGATTCTACTTTTAAAAAAATAGTCCTATTACTTTAAAAACCTTTTTAATTTTATCTTTATAGACGTGTATCTACTTTAGTCAGTATAAAGCAAAATAAGTTATTTGTCTTAATAAAATAAATTTCAATTGTTTTAAATATGTCTACTTAAAACTTTAAGAATTGATGTAGAAATAAACTGTGTAAAATTACAATTATATATGAAACTAATATGATTGTTTTGTTACTTTTCAACCGACTAAATATATATTTTAAATACTAATATGTTTCAAAAACATCTTTTTAGAATGTCATTTTAAAAGATCTACCCAAGCCTTTTCCATAATTTACATAATTTCTATATTAAAAATCAAAACAATCTGAAATCATTCGCTGGTTAAAATTTATTATTGAAAAAAAAATTTGTTTAACTTTGTTTTTATTTTCATATTATATACTTTCACTATCAAACTTTTTTAAAACTCCTTTAATTTGAATTTAAAACTTTTAATTATTATTTATTATTAATTATTAAGTATTAGTTATTATTAAATACACAATTAAAATACCGAAATCAGCACTTTCTACAGTAATGATATAGATATTTAATTTTGTTTCGTTGCGAATGGGATCAGTTCTATTTCCCATTATTTACCTTTTACATTTTGATATTTGATATTGAAAAGTATCCTTAAAAAATTCTTAATAAATAAATAATTCAAAATTATTTTTAAAAAATAGACAAAATATTAATTCATTCTCATAATTTGTCTTCAGTCAGTTATCAAATGCTTTAATACCTTTGTAATTAAATTATTTAAACAATGCAGATAAACATAAATATAAATAAAATAGGAACATTTACCATTTAATTATTATAAGATAAAATTTAATGTTTTTTAATTCATTCATTCATTAGAATATGTAAATTTTTAAATTTACGTAATTAATTCAAAATTCTTATAACACATTAATATGATTTGTTTTTTAAATAGTTTTTTCAACGTTTTGTCTAACGAAAACAGATGTTAAATGATCATTTTATATTTAGGCTACTCTAGATTATTCATTATAAAATATTATAAATAAAGTCTTAAAGTATTTATTTATTATTGAGTAGTGTATGTGAAAACTTATAAACTTCTTTTTATTACAAAAACTTATTTTCAAATTAATATGAAAATTATATGTTGCGTAGATAATCCAACGAATAAGTTTTAAATTTTCATTACGAAGATGATATTAGCTACATAATATTTATAACCTTCGCTTTCATATTTTTGCTTTTTTAAAATTTTTTAAATATTTCTTTTCTCATAATATCCTGATTGATAAGCTTATTCTTTCAAATTTTAACTAATTAAATTATATTTTTATTTAGCTACTATAATCTACATAAATTTTAGTTAAAATGCTTTATCTCATTTTGACATCCATTTTATGATTAAGATTTCAGCTATAATTTAAATGATACTTAAATATATTTCTTAATATTATCTTAACAACATGTTATGTGTTTATGATTTTCTTTACATGAAAAATTAATTATCGAAAATAAATTAATTAATTAAATAAAAATGATTAATTATCGATTCATATTTTCAATTAATATTTTATATCTAATTAATTAATTTTCTCTTTAATTTTATTATTAAAAAAATTTAAATACTAAAAGCACAGACATATTAAAAAAAATATATAGTACTGATTTATTTCTTTGTTAATCTCAATCTTTTCCTTTAATTTAATACATGAAATTTTAAAATATTAAAAAAATACGGTAAATTTTTTTCAAATTGCAAGTTTAATAATAATACCATTTTTGCGTATATTCAATTATAATACTACATAACTTTTCAGTTTTTAGAAATTACTTTTTTAAAATTAAATATATAGTTTAAGCTGTAAATTTTTCATAAAATAATGGAATATCATATTAATTCTAGGAAAAAGGAAAAAACATGGAAATTTTATGATACTTATGTGGTTGTCACAGATATATACGTATGCTTCAATCTTTTGCAAAAATTTATTTTTCCTTTGTATGGCATAAAACTATAATCATAATAAGTATAATATATTGAAACTTTAGGATTAAAATATATGTTACACTAAAATAGTAAAAATATCTCTATTTGAAAATCTAATAATAGCCTAAATTATTAAAATTATTAAAAAAACTCACAAGAATTGTTTAGCCGTTAACGCTATTTTGCTATTACCAAAAATATTTTTAATATTTTATCATTTTTTGGTTTAAAACTCCGATTTAAAAAATTATAGTTTTTTTCTTAAATGCATTATATTATAAATTTTATTATATATATATTCAAAATTGTAACTTGAAAACGCTATAAAGTGATTTATTAGAATTACGGAACCGATTACCAAGTTAGTTATTTTTTAATAAGTATTTTTGACTAAAAAATATTTTGAATTTCTTAATTAATGATTAATTATTGATGGTTTCGTAATATATATTAAGTGAACGTATAAGAAAATAACTTGTACAAATACTTACCTGTATTTCAGGATTGTTAAATATCGTTCATGTAATAAAATTAAAAATAATGTTATTAAATATCTTACAATTAAATAATTTATATAGAGAATATAAATATATAATAAAATTAAAAAAATGATAAAATGTGTGATGTATGTAAAAGTTGTGAATAAATAAAAAAATTATATTTTTATAATACTTTTAATAAAATATATCATTGACCCTTTAATTAATTGTACTGTGATTTACTATAAAAACGCCATTTTACCTTGAATGTAAAAAATATTTTATAGGCAGTTTTTGTAATGAGTTTAAAGCAAAATATATATATAATATTTAAATTATAACATTTTCAAATTTATTTTTAAAATTACAAAAAAATTGTTCTTGGGATCTTATAAGGTAGCCTTTTTATAAACTTTATATATTACATGTGTAAATTTTTTTATTTTATTCTGTACATTTGCTAAGTTGTAAAAGTTTTCAAAACAAAAATGTGATGATATATTAATTTTCTAGAAAGTAGAAGTAAATTTGACATAATTGATTATTGAACTATATTCCAATTAAAAAAAGAAAAGAAATTAAAAAGTATGAGACGAAGAAAATAGAAGAGCGAGAAAAATAAAAATTAAACTAGAAAAAAAACTGAAAATTTTTTAATAAAGATTCAGTCGTTTTACATTAAAAATGTAATTTTCTTCATATTTTATTATCATGAAAATGTAGTGGTATCCATTGAAATCTTGTGACATAGCGCTAATATACGTCATTCTATCTTAATCTGCTACTTATATTTCTATTTTGTAATTAGTCATTCGTTGTTTTATTTTCATTTTCGTGAAGCATAATTTCTTTTTTGTACGTATAGTCTTCTTTAACGGCCTATTGCAAGGTAATTTTTAACTTATATTCTGAGCTATCGGAAAAGAAGTGTAAACTAGTCCACTAATAAATTAAGTTAGACGAATTAGTAAATAATAAATCCGATTACAAGTAAATGTATAAAAATGTGAATATTCACAGCGAAACATCGAAAAAAGATTATTTATTTTATTATTAACATATAATATACGGTAATCATTTTTTTATGTAAAAGAATTCTAAAATTACCGAATAGAAGATTTTTATAGCCTATTGTATATCGGAATTATTCATAAAATTATTTATTTTTATATTTATTATTATAACTATTATTATAACCGTATAAATATATTAGTATATATTATATTAATATATAGTAATCTATTAAATGGAGAAATTTTTCGGATATTTAAATTAATATTTTAGTAGTGATTTAATTATAGTCTTAAAATATTTATTTAAAAAAATGTTTAGTCATTCTAAACTTTACTTGGTTATTTATTTTACTAAGTTTATAACTTCTTTTTTTTAAACTTTATTTATCAAAAACACCCCAGTCTTTCTTGATCATATGTGCAGCTTTTTCGCCAATCATATAAGTTGGCGCACATGTATGTCCTGCAATAATTTCGGGCATAATGCTTGCGTCAACAACCCTCAGAGCTTGAATACCGTAGACTTTTAGACTAGCATCAACTACTCCGCCTTTGCCATATGGAGCCATTTTGCACGTGCCCGTAAAATGTCCTAATGTTGTAGATACATGACGTGCTATACAAGCCCAGTATTTATCGGTTGTAAGTAAAGATTTATTACAGTCGCTGAATGTCATCGGCATAAGCGTCGTATTGAACTGTCGAAAAGCACGACTTGAAGCCACTTTTATTGCCTGTAATTTTATCACAATATTTAGTTTACTTATAATAATAGCAAGACAAAAATATACTTGATATTAATTGTGGATAATTAATAATTACCAATACATTTAGTATTTTACAATTATTGTACAAATACATTTAGTAGTTATTATGCATAATTCTTTTTACCTTTTTTTTAAATATAAAATTTCATTAATATCTTAGGATTATATATAAATTTATACAAAGAGTACAAATCAAATAAAAATTTTTTGCCTAAATAAACTTAATTAGTCTAAATAAATTCAAGAATTTCCGAAAATGGTAATTTATTTTATTGAGTTAATTTTCTTTAAATATATTCGTAAAATGCAATAGGAAAAATGGATTCACTTTACCACTTGATTTGTACATTTCTTGTTGTCAAAATTCGAAATATATTTCCTAATAATTATCCTATTATAGTTTTAGGTTAAAATTATAAATTATAAAATTTTTATTAAGCCTAAAAATTCTTCGGATTCATAATTGAATTTAAATTTGCTATTCTACTTGATGTAAACAAACAGCTAAATTAATTTTGTACAATAAACTCAACATATCAAACTTTACTTCAATTTTTAATTTATATGAAACATTAAGACAATCACATATTTGACAAAATTAAATAATTTTCATAAACAGTGGTTTTTGATAAATCGGATAAGCATTGTTATATATTATATCCAACACTTATAACAAACAAATATCTTGTGTTTTGTTCGTTTTAGAATAATTTTATTACCTAAAAAATATAAAAACACGGGGCATTACAATAGAAATTACATTAAATACGTATGAAAACTAGAACGAACATTAACGAATTAAGCAATCAAGCAATATAAATTTCATTGCTGTTAAAATATTTATGTTTATTATATTTTTTTATTCTATTGTATAATATGTTTTATACTTAAAATTTTTTTTAATAATTTATAATTAATCTTTCTTTTTAAGTAGTAATTTGTTATATAAGACAAATGCGCATATAAGATATTTGTATACTTATGTACTTTTTGACATCCTTACGTCACACGTTAGATCAAAAGAATTAGACATAACTTTGGTATAATAAAAACGTATACATTCATATTGTAATGAACATGCGTTATACTTGTCATTTAAACATTTAGTTGTAAAAAATTCATAAATTACGATTCGAATAGTATATGCTTATTATATCTTATATAATTACCCGTTTTTATTCAATTAAGTAGTTTCAGGAAAGGATATGATTATAACTAATTATTTTAAAAAGTTAGAAAATTCAACATATTAAGCATCATATATTTGAGTTTGAGTAAAATATATTAATCTTAACATTAACTATATTAAGATGTAATGATAATAACTCATCAAAATGCTTTATAAACAATTTAAATTTCGTGTCTTCTTGTTATGTAAGGTATAGTCTTACATCAAAAACCAATTTTAATATTAGACTGAATACTTTAAAATGATATTCTAAATATAACTAACCGATTTGATACCACGGATCATTGTATCTAAATCTTCCTGTTCCTCATAGTAATTAGCTTCCAATTTCGGCCGATCCAGAGGATTTGCACTTCGTAGACTTACTCTACCACGACTCTTGGGCTTCAGTAAAATAGGTACAATAGTAAAACTATCCAAACCTTTATAATTAAAATAAACTTGACGTTCAAAATCGTCCGTTAATCCAAATAGATGGCGCATACTTCCCGAAATATCGCCTGTAAGCGATCCAATTCCTAAGACCAGTTCAATATCTGGATTATTAGTCCAAGACAACTTGTCTTTGAAGGTGCGTGTTTCTAAAACTAAACCAAATTTTTTTTAACTATAAATCAATTTGATATATGTATAGTGCTCTATGTATATATCGCGTGAAAGCATTACCATTGCGATAACTTGTATCGTACTCAGATTATGTAGTTTAAATATATGACTCTGTTTATCGAAAAATCTCATATTTTCTATGTGCTTTTTTATATACTGTACGCATAAAGAGCGTGATTGCATCTTAAATTTATTATTTTGTGTTATTACAAAATCATCTAAATATTCTTTGTATTATTGTAATTTTTCTTTAAGATTTTTAAATACTGTGAATCCTTATAAAATATATTTTAAAAGTATTTATTTAGAATAATTTTATTCTTGAAAAATAAAATTTTTAATCTTTACTATAAAAATTTTATTTAAAATACTTTGCAATGTATGTAACATATTTAAAAAGAAAAACTATTTTTAAATTGAAAATAAGAACAAACTTATAGATGAGCCAATTCATATTTATGTGGTTTTATATTTATATATTTTGAATTAATATTTAATATTTATACATTTAGAAATATTGATATAAAAAAGCGGTACATTTACAAAATATTTTTATATTATGTAAGTCTATGTTATTGAAAGATTTCCATAATTCACTTTTTGTCATATCCATTAGAATAGATAAATATATTATTAATTTAAATATGAAAGTTTTCTACAAATAATACTAACTTGTTCGCGTATTAATAAAAGCCAAAGCTTCTGCACCACCAGGTACTGTAAATGGCCCATTGCCGTTAAAAATATAATCTAAAATGTTTGTTGGATTCGTAGCTAGTCTTGGCTCCACAATAGTTACACTTTCATTTACCAGAAAAGTCAAAGTAGCCATGCTTACATGATCTTGTAGGTTATAGCCAACTGGTAGATCCTCTATTACGTAAATTCCTAGTTTTTCAAGGTGCTGTCTAGGTCCAACACCTGACAGCATAAGTAATTGAGGTGAATTCAAAGTTCCCGCACACAAAAGTATCTCACGTTTAGCTTTTGCTGTATGTATCATATTATTACTGTCAAGAAATTCAACACCAATCGCTCGATGCGTTTCAGAGTCTATAAGTATCTTAATGACACGAGAAATTGTCAATATATGTAGATTTTTACGAAGATGTCGAATTGGATTCAAAAAAGCTTTAGCGGCACTAACGCGACGACCATTGCGTAGATTAGCCTGAATTGGTGAAAAACCTAGTAAACTTAATGCAAAAAATGTATTAATCAATTATAAAATTAATTATTTACGATTCTTTAGTATTTAAGCAACGTGTTTTTATAACATTTAAATCGTAATTAATGTTTTTGAAAGTCTTAATAGAATTTTGGACTTTGTTTTTAAAGATAAGAATAAATTTTAAGGAAAAGACACATTTGTATCCATATCACTAATTTGTGTTTTAAAGTATAGCGTATATTAAAAAGCTACCATTCAATATACTATAATGAACATATGAGTCGAAATGTTATTAAAGTTAGATATAAAGTTTTATTGTTTAAATAATTTATTAATCAAGCATCAATTTTTAGAGTATTTAAAAAATATTTTTCTGACATTAAATACAGAATTGAAAATATTTTGCCATAATTAATTGTATTGAAATGTGTTCAACGTGGTGCATATAATGTGTCAATATGGATATGCGTAAGTGGGGGTTGGACGGTTTATGATATAAAGAACCGTATCAAGAATACTATATTTTCAACCACTTAGTATGCTTACAATTAAATTCTTTCTTGTAGAATTTTCCATAAGCCCTGTAATGAAATATTACAAGAACAATTAATAGAGGCTGCTTAGATTTTTTTTATTAGGTTTGGCTAATAAAGAGAAATTTTAGTAAATGTGATGATAGAGAACATCTATATATGTTTCAATGGAAATTTAATTTTTAATTTTAAGTATTTAATTTTAAGTTTAAGCTTAAGTTTAAGTTTTAATTTTAGATTTTAAGTTTCCATATTTTAAGTAGCTGATATTATATTTCGTAAACCAACCATAATTCGAGAATAAATACAAAGTTCTCAAAAATAATTGTAGTTATTATCAGCAGAACAAGTTAAATAATTATATTTTGAACTGATTCAATTCTGTTTACCGTGCTTGCTACAAAAATGTTTCGATATCATTAATTTCGATATCATAACACAAAACAATTAAATTGAGAAACAGAAGGAAAAAAGAGTAAGGTAAAAAAGATATATAGATAAAACCAAAAAAGGAGTATGTGCAGTTGCATCGTGCGAAAATATGGGGATGAAAAAATTATGTGGAAATAGAAAACGTGTAAAAAAAATAAATAAAATGATCGTTAGGAATAAGTAGAAACATAATAAATAATAATTTAAAAGAATGTTGAAAAAATGGAAGAAACAAAAAATATAAAGATAATAAAATTAATGGAAAAAGTAAAGAAAAATTTATGATGAAAGAAGAAAATTTTAGGAACCTTTAAGATGGGCAACCATATTCTGGAAAGAGAAATTCGGTACAGAAATTATATAGGAATAACTAGAGCAAATAAAAAGATCAATGGAAACAGATATGAATAGAAAATTAAGAAAAATTAAAATACGCAGAAAAGGTGAAAGAGATAATTGTACAATATATAGAAAAAGGAAATTGTATTTTTGAAAATAAAGCAAGTAACAAGAAAAGTCTTGTAATTAAAATTCTGGTAAGATTTAGATTGGGTAAAAAGCAACAGAAAATAGATACTGGATGTCATAAAAAGAAAAGAAAAAATATTAAAAAATTATATAATGTATATTGGATTAGTAAAAAAAAACATTTAAAAATTGATAAAGTTAAGAGAGAATGAAAACAAATAATTACAATTTTAATAGAAGAAGAAGTAAAATATAAATTAAGTTATGAATTGTAAATGTTATATATATCTAACTATATAAGAATATACTGGATATATTATTGTAAAAGAATATAGAATATAATGTATGTTATGCAAAATATTTGTTAAATTAAGTAAACATGATTGAATAAAAAAGTAAAAAAGTTTTTTTTTATAAAAAATTATTTATTAAATCTTAAAGTTCTATTATATATTGTTAAAAACAGCTTTTCTATTATATTATATACATATATAGTATAAGTTAAAATTTAATGAGGAAACATATTTAATTATCAATTTAAATTTGACTTGAAATTTGATTTGTTTTTAATTTAATGATAAAAAAGCTTTTCAAAATTTTTTAGAAAATATGAAAAAACAACAATACATTGTATTTATAGAATAAAATGATTACAGTAGCTACAAAAATTGTCACTACGTCAAGAATAATATTTTTAACAATTGCATACTTTTGATTTTTTATTTTTTATTCAAAATAATTTTAAATGATTTATATTAAACTTATTACTACTTCCTTACAAACATTTCTAAAAATATTTGCAATCAACGAGTACAATATTTAGCAGTTTCTTTGGGCTCCGTTTTTGAATTTAGAAAACACCGGTAATTTATTGCGTAATTTTATGACTATAATATGTTTCATCGAATTTTTTAGAAGATTAAAAACATTTTTAAATTTTAACAAAAAATATATATTCGTACACTTTTCTTCTTAACTTAATCAAGTAAGTACCCGCCTGAGAAAAAAGAATACAGAGTTATATAATATTTTAATTTATTAAAAGAATAAATAATAGAAAACACAAAATAAACACATAAAAAATTCGTAAAAAAATTAAAAAATATTTTTGTAGTGCTATTTGCCCTAGCAAAGTATTAATTAATTTATTCATAATTATTCATATTTTAACATATTTGCAAATATCTATTATAATAAAAGTAAATTGCAACTTAAAAATTACGTTTAGTTGGAGGTAATATTGATAAATTCAATTTTGGAAAATATTGTTGAAGGAATCATCATAAGAGAATGGAGGAAATAAAAAATAAGTTTACAATTGCTTGATTGAACTCGGCATATTGAAAAATGTAATTTTGTTTTTATGTTCGCAATTGATAATAATGCTTTGGATTCTTAAGTTTTTATTTGCTAGTTCAATTAATAATAGTTTCATGTAAAGAATAACTTAATAGATGTCAATTTATATTATATTTGTTTAATTAATCCCAAATACTAAGCTGTGCTTTTCATACATTTAAACTATTGCAAAACATTAACACGCATGCGCAGTAGATTGTAAATAGCTTATAAGTTTCGTTAATTACATGATAGAGAGAGCTGTTTTCGTTATGTGTAGGTATTTTAAACATAGCATTATGAATATTGCCCAAGAGACTCATTTATGTCTTACAATTAGTGTTATATTATTTAGTGTTTTGAAAAAATACAAGTTTTATGATGATAATATTATAATATAACTATTTTATAATTATAATCGAGTAATCGTGTTATACTGTTGTTCTACATTATAAAGTATATGTAAAAATATGAAATTTGATAGATATAATAAATTTAAGATACCGATATGATAAACATAAGAACAAAATTTGAAAGACCTTAATAATTTATTATTAATCAGGCAATGTATTATTTTATATTATAAAAAATTATAAATTAATAAACTTAAATTAAAAAAAAACTAAATTTTAAACAAATATATATTTGACACAGTTCAAATCTATTTTAGTTTATCAAATGCATTATAATAATATGTGAACTAGAAAAAAAATGTATCTTTGACAATGGACAAAAAACATTTTCAGTATCAATTTAAAATTTTCTAAAACATGCAGTAAAAATATCTAATTTATTAAAAAAAATATTTAAAAATTATATAACATAAAAAATAATTTATATATGAATAAAGGCAGTAAATGATTTTTAAGTTTTTTAGATATTTTCAATTTCAATTTTAACATAAAATTAAATATACAGTTTTTATTACATACTTTATATATCATATATGAGAATCTAATTTAAAAACATAATTATTTTTTTGTGGAAAATATAATTAGTAATTTAATCCTTTAAACTGTTTTATAAGATCAAGAACAAATGAAGTTATTCAAAACGTTCGCGAATTAATAAGAAGAATCTAGTTTGATTATCCATACTAATAATTTAGTGGTGATTAATGACATAATTTTTATTCTTCATGTATGAAAAAAATTATTTTATATACCATATTTAAGATGAAACTTGTACAGTATAAATTCATGAAATATTTTTCATAAAAAAACTTTCTGTATAAATAATGTAAAGCAGTGTAGTATTATAATTAAAAGTTAAAAAAGTGATTTTGTAATTTTGTAATCATCCTATTAAAGAAAGAAAATTTAAATAATATATACAACAAATTTAAATTGACTAAAATACGAAAAAAAACACAAACATTTTAAAATTTATTTTTAAATGAATTAAAAATATTATAGAATATCTAATAATCAAAAATAAAAATTATACATAATTACATATACGTAAATTTTAAGTTTTAGATATACATGATAAGCATAAATTGATTCTCTTCTCATCTATAATATTCATGCTAGCTAGTGTTTACGACAAAAGACACCAGAGTCAAACGTTTCTTTACGTTTTAAAATTCTTTATCTTGAAAAAGGCAAATTATATCTTATTAGTTATTGAGTAGGTTCCATAAGTATGGTAACTAGATAGAAAGATAATAACAAAAATGATGTTCTCTCTGGTTTGAGGAAAGACATCAAAGTCATTAGTATATCGGGAGTCATCATATTGAGATATAATATAAAATATAATGCATAATGAGCGAGCACGACTCTAAGCCGCTCGACTTTATATACATTGGAGAAGTATTGACGTAATTTTTCAAAGTTTTGCTACAGCTTTCTAGGTTCAGTATTTTTAAACCGATGTAAGTGAGGGGGCAACGCAAGTTGGGATTTACATTGATTAACATTATGTTCAGATATGAGATGAATTAACGGGATATATATGTGTTAAAAAAATTATTATTGGAAAATTCTTTGGCATATGACAAGCCTTTATTATATGTCAAAAAACTTTGTCTTACAAAAAATGCATAGAATTTAAATTATTCGTAAAAAATTGATGTATTGATAATAATTATATAACAAATAAAGCTTTATATTCGCACTAAAACATAAATTATTTCAAATTGAAAAAATAAAAATGATACTTACTTTTCAGCGTTATAATCAATAATGTTGTATCCAAATTCTTTAGCTGATTGTAAAAAAGGATTTTGAAGCTTTGATACATAAGGAACATTGGAAACATCTAAATAGCCACCAACAGAATGAAAGTTTGTATCCTGATATTTGAGCCTAAATTGTATAATATTTACAAAAATTTCATATTATTGAAATAATGACATAAATAAATATAAATTTTTTATTTGTTTTTAATATTTTATATAAAATTTGAAATATAAATTTAAAAAATGAAAATTTAATATATAACGAAAATGAAATATAAATATAAAATAGAAACAATAAATGGATAAAAGAATGTTTTGCAAAGACGGATCAAAAAAATAGATCAACAGATGGATTAATTCTAGTAATAAAAAAGAAAAGAATTATAACTAAAGAGATAAAAAGAAAGAGCGATAAATTCACTATGAAAGTAAAAATATAAAACTAACTGGAGAATAATATGTATCGGTGTAATGACGTGAGGAAAAAGTAAAAATAATCTACGTAAAATTGAAAAACTGATTAAAAGTAAAAAGCGCACTTGAATAAAACAAAAGCAAACCAGTAACTATAAAAGCTTATTATAGTGCTAGAACTGTGCAAAATTAGGATAAATTAATGAATGGTTAATGAGTAAAAGAGTATTAAAGGATAAAAAAGAATAAAGAATGTTTAAAATAATAGGATAGATGATAGAAATGCAACTATATATTTTAAATAATAAAAAGAAATATTATGATTTTATAATATTTTAGAAATAATAATAAAAAATATTATGATTTTAATTATGATTGAAAATCAGGACCTTCGGTAGCTTACTGCATTGCTGAATAAGGAATAGATTAAATACTAAAAAGTATGGGACTAAAAGATTGAATAAAATCGAATCAATAACCTTTGATAAAAAAGGAGTTGAAACATAAATTAAAGAAATAAAAAAATTTGAGTGCAGAAAGTTGTATTATGACAAGTAATTAGAACTATAATAAAAAAGTTGTGAAAAAACATAAAAGAAATAACGATATAAAAAGTGGCATGGTAAAAAGTATTGGAAAAACGAGAGGTGTATGAGATATAAAGAAGATAAGAGAGGAAGTAAAGATAAAAAAAAAAGAAGAAAACGAAGGAAAAAATTAATATGGAGAAATTATAAAAATCAAGAAGAAAAAAAGGTGGAAAAAGTAAGAAATGATAAAAAGGGAAAATATTATGGAATTTTATAAAAATATTTGGAAATTAAAGAAAAAAGTATGAAGAATAATGATTGAACCAATATGTATTTTCAGATGAAATAATGAAATAAACTAGTATACAAAGTACAAATTAAGTGGAAAGTGAGAGTATATATAAAATATAGATGAAATAATAAAAATACGAAAGGAAAGAAAAATCTAATAGAAGATGGTATATAATTGAAATGTAAAGATATAAAATAAAAATGTAGCATATCTATTCATAACTACAATAAAAAAATCGTTAAAGGGAGGAAACATAGGGTTATTAAGTACTTGTATCCAAATACAAACAAAGAGAAACCGGAAACAAAGAATTCTAGGAGTATCATACTTGGATACTAGTTATAAAATTTAGGTAAATATATTATAAAAGAAAATAAAAGAAATTAATACAATATATTTTTAATTAATATATTGTTAAAATATTTTCCTAACCAAATATAAAGTTTTTTTTTAATTCTTATTTTAATTTATGTAACCTGTTTTAATTTTAAATCTTTCAAATACTTTTGTAATAACTCATTCAGAAAAATTAATCTTAATATCAAAAAAATTTATATGCATTTTTATCTGCATTTATTAAAAATGCAGTAGATATTTGAAAGCTATAAAAAAAAAAAAAAAAAATATGTAAATAAGGTGAAATTAAAAAATTTTGTGTCCTCTATTGTTATTACACATATTATTACATACTAAAAAGTTTATATGTATACATATATACATATGTATGTATATTGATCTGTGTTGAAAGAATTTGCTAATACACGATGATTTTAAATTCACTTCAGGCACATGTGCCTAACATGTCTATGCAGGTTCTACAACAACTTGTTTTCAATGTCAGTTAAGAATTAAATGTGTCGAGTGAAATTCTTCGACACTTAGATATTTTAGATTTTCTTTTGATCGTATCTTTTCCAAAAATTTTAGCAGTCCTTATAATTTAAAAAAAAAGAAGAATTACGCGATGCAATTTAAGTATCACTTTTCCTAAATTGATTAAAATATAGAATCGCTAACTATTAAAGGAAAAATTAATATAAAAAAAATGAAAAAATATCGTTAGAAAATATATTCTTCCATTCGACAGTCATTCTAAGGATTTTTATGGTAATCTTATTTGCTTTTACTAAGTCGAACAAGATTTTTAAACGTGTGGAAATCTCTTCCCCTTTATTGCAATGAATTACCCATAAGAGAAAAGTTGGGAAAAATAAAACCAAACATCTCTTACCATTTATAGACAACGAGAGAAACGATATTTGAAACGACGAAATTGGAAAATTATTTTCTTTCTCACCTATTTTAATGTATACGTTTGTATGATTTCAAACAATAATATTTATATAAATAATATAGAATAAAAAAAGAAAACATTTAAAAATATATAAAAAATAACTTTGCAAATGTAATTACAAATATGTGTATGCATATATATACACACACACACATATCTATAAATATTATGTACTTTCTTTATGCATACGCACACACACGTAATAATTTTTTATCAAATAACTGCATTTTTCTTTTATACCGATGAAATCGAAATGAGTTATTACAAATGTATATATATATATAGATGTATATACATATTGCTAATAAATAAATAAAGAAATATATATGATAAAAATATATATACATGAATATGGATATGTGTAAGATTACACGTATATTTATACGACGATATTCTTTACATTTAACGTTATACGGCATTATATATACCAACTATAAGTAAAGTTTTCATTAATAATTATTAAAGTTACAAGAAAAATAAGTAACTTTACAAATAGTACTGAATCAAAAGCAAAAATGATGATGGTTTTTTGGAAGTGATATAAAATAATAGCAATAGTTCATCTTTTCAATAAATACTTAAATATTAGTAATTACAATCACTTAATACAGTAATTAAGAGAGATTATTTAATTATTATCATTACAAAACTACGTAATGGTATTTACAATAATTATTTATTGATAATTAATAAATGAATAAAGGTTCATAAAATTTTATGGTTCTAATCAATTTAGTAGCATCATTAGTTTAAGAAACTTCATTGGCCTATTCGATATAATTTTGAAATAATTCAGTCATTCATCACTTCTCAATAAAATCGAAAAAAAAATTATTTAATAAGTTCTGAATCTTGAGGAAGGGTACTTATAGATATTGTACAAAAAAGTAGTTATAACTTCAAATAAATCAATTCTAAAATAATAAAATTATTATGCATAAAAGAATGTTCATAATTCATAAAATTTGAGAAACATAAATCTCAAAATTATATCAATCCAAATTCAAGAAATTTATGAAATATATATAGAACATTTTTTGTACAATGAATATTTAAACTTTAAAATAAAAAATAATTGGATTTTTAAATATCTCTAAATATTTTTTGATATTTATATCGATTAATATACTTATTATACTTGATTCATTTTTTTCTTTAAAATTTTACTTTATAGATTTGAATATATACTATAAACTACTTATCATTTTTTAAACAAAATTAATTTTTATAATTATTAAATAAGACATAATATTACAAATTTTACAAAGTTTACAATTTTTATAATAAAGGACATTAATAAATCTGTAATTTCATCAGTTAGTTAGCTAATTTTGCAGTACTGTTGAAGGAATTGAGTTGCAACCAATTCATTATCTAGAAATTTATTATTTGAATTAATTTTAATATTGAAATACTGCTCTCACTTCACGGGAAGATAAAGGATTTTAAAGTCATAGTCTAAATATCTAGAACCTAATACACAGTCAAGACGTGATATTGAATTATTCTGATTCATCTTTTAAAAAAAATTGTGCTTTCATTTATTTTAAGAATAACTTAAAATAAAAAAATTTGTATTCATGTAAATAAAGCAAAAAAAGTTATAAAAAATATTTATATTTTTCTAAATATTTGAATTTTCTTAGTCTGACTATTTCTATAGTTAAGAACTAAAATAATAATTATAAGTTATTCTATAAAACTTAATATCATTATCATCATTATCACTTCAGCCCGATATTTTCATCAATTCTTTAAATTTTATTATTTATTTAAAGAAGTTTAGTTTGTATTTATGTAGATAATTTAAATAATAACTGTAAATATTAACTCTAGATTTATTACATAATATAAATGGAATTAATACATTTCCCACTCTTTATTTTTACAAATATATGTATTAAAAAATCGAATTTACGGTGTTCCAATATTTTAGATTGTAAATAATTAATTTATAAATTATTTTATAATTTATAACTGATAATAAGTGATAATTTATATATGTAACTTTATATTTATAATACATTTAAATGTTTAATATTTTTTTTAAATATATAAAACAATAAGAAAAGAAAAACAGTTATATCAACATATATATTCACATTAACATCTATTAAAAGAAAATTTTAAATTAAAACTCATAATTTCCTTTATGTAATTTATGAACAATTTATAAATACCCTCTGAAACAATTGTATAATAATAGAGTAACGTTCTGAGAAATGCATATTTGATACTAATTAGTATATGATAATATAATTTCGATTCGGTTACTGCATTATTTAAGTTTTAAATATTGTTTAGTTAATAATAAATAACAACATTTTTCACTAGCAAGAAGATTTACCTGCTGTTTTCTGATTTTAAAAAGTATGGTAGAACATCATCATAACTCCAGCCAGGATTACCTAGCGTTTCCCACTTGTCATAATCTGTTTTAGCACCACGCGCATAAATCATGAAATTAATAACCGACGTGCCTCCTACGGCTTTACCACGTGGCCAGTTACAACGACCATCAACCATTGACAAGCAATAACCGTGCTATAAACCAAAAGATTATTTAATTAAGAAATAATCTTTAAAAATAATTATAAACGTTACCGTTTATTTTTTTTATGTTATCTTTGTTTGAGTTTAAATTTAGTTTTAATTTTAATAAGTTTAATTTTAATTTTACATAAGAAAAATGTATTTTAAAATATTCAAATCATATAAACTTTGCAAAATCTATTTCTAATATATTATTTTCCGTTAAAAATGAATAGCAATAAATAATATCTATAAATAATATATATGTAATAAATAAATACAAGTACATTCTATGAAATTAAATATTTTCAAGAAAATTATATAAAAATACCAAGCAAATTAATTCACCTCTCCTTTTTGAGGCTCGGTCTTATATCCCCAATTGTAGTCTGTTATCTGCATAATTGGCGCAAGTAACGGAATATCCGTAAGAAATATTTCATCTTTTCCAGCTTCGATCAGCAAAATTTTCCATTCTGTAACTTCACTTAGTCTATTCGCTAACACTGAACCTCCTGAACCAGCACCAATTATTATAAAGTCGTACATGCCTATGTAAGACTCATTGAAGCATTGGGCCATAATCGACATAAAGACGATAATATCAGTAAAAAGAATTTCTGTGTAACCCATGTTAATTTTTTAAGTTAGTTTAGCATAAAATTTAAAAAAAAAATAAACCTTTTCAATTTTTATTATTTTCTTATCAAGTGGAGTCGTGGGTTTTCATTAAGTTTTATAAGATAATTAAACAATATTACGAATTTTAGTGAGTCTTTTATGTTGTATATTATTTACAACATTCTGATGACTACGATGAAATTGTCGGTGCTAATAAGATACATAATATTTTTTGTGCGCATAATTTAACAATTTCTTTTTCCCTTTTACAATATGAATTTTTTCTTATAGTATAAAATAAAAAATAATACGTGCTTTTAAATTCATGGGTATTTATTGGATGTAAAAATATATAAAAACAATGAAAATTAATGATATTTATTAATATTTGTTTATAAGAATAATTATAATTATTTAAAAAATTGTTTAAATTAACGTTAAAAAATAAATAGATATTTAAAAAAAATGTATATATTAATAACATATATTAATAAAAATCAGCTTAAAACATTTATTATACTTAAAATCTTTATAGCAATTTCATCATTGTTTAAAAAAATGTATTCAATATCATAAAAAGGTTTCACATATTTAGAAGCAAAGTTAAGTTTGATTAACGCCCAATAAATAGATCTATTCACAAGTTTTGTTGACTTTTTATAAAAATATAAAAAGTATAATTTATTTTAAAATATTACAACAATTTAAACACAATTTTTGCAAAAATCACTTAATAATAAATTTCAATTATATTTTTTGCATTTACAGAGTTTACTGCATTTCTCTACGTCTTGACGATACACACTGATCAACCCAACGATCGGAGACTGAATTTGCAGTTTCTATTCATTCGTGAAATTTCTATCCGTGACAAGGACGAGCGTATTCTTGGAATATTTTATTTCTCAATAGCAAAACACGTTAAACTTATAATTTCAAGTACAGTACAAACGGTCATAAAATAAATTGCTAGTATACAATATAATATATTCACAAAATAGGTAAATAGTTTAAAAATGGGATACGAAATAGATAAAAGCAATATTATAATAAAAATATTTTGTAATTATTGTATAATTTTTTAAATTATAATTAATATGGAATAAATATTATAATTCTTAATTTCATATATTGCATACAACTTGTTTATTTTTAATGTTTAAATTTTATTTATTACAAAAAAAGTTTTAAAATAAAAATATTTTGTTATTAATTGTATTGATATTAGCCATTATAAAAAATTATTATACGATTTATTATATATATATATATTACAAGAAATTATTATACATTAAAAAAAATCGCAATTATAATGTAAAGAAAAATTTTGAAAAATATTATAATTTAAATTCACATTCAATTGGATTCTTTAATATAATACCTTAAAAATTTAATTACATAATGAAAAATTTTCAATTTGTTTGATAAAAATGAAACAAAAATTAGGTTTCAAAATATTTAGATTTTTGCCAAACAACATTGTTTTTGTTTTTTAATTGAAATGCAGAAATATTTCTATTTATTTTATCAATTTATTTAAGTAACATATTTTATCAAACTACCATTTTATTTAAATTATACCTAGTCATATATGTTTGTAAAAATTAATTTAAAGTCATAAAATGTAAGTCTTATTTATAAAAAATATTTACTGTTAAATATGTTTATTTATTTCTTTATTAAATTAATTAAATAGTAGAACAACATTTGATATAATTTCAGTGTACTAAATTATAAACCATTTATTTTATAAATTATTTCAATCATAAAAGAAATGAATTAATAAACAAGAATAATATGAACTCAAATTAAAATATGAAATCTGTTGGTAATTGATTAAAATTTTATTCTGTGTATAAAGTAAATGTAACTCAAAGAAATAGTAAAAAGTAGCATATCTAAAAAAGAATGGTGGATACACTTTAAAAGTATATACGAGTAAACAAGGGAGAGAGATGATGAGAATGCGGGATACAAGACTAGACAAGCTATAGGAAAATGAAAAAAAATGGTTGAGCTGAGAGTAGAAGTAAAAGAAATAGTAAATAACATGTAATGGAAAAAAATCGAAGATAAGACGATAAGAATAAAATTTTAAACTAAGGGAGACTAAAAGGTAATTTGTGAGTGGAAAAGTTGCAAGAAAATTGAAAGATACAAAAGAAATATAAAATGGGTACTTAGATAAAAATATGCTAGATCACATTAAGATATTGAAAAATAGGAGAAATATCATAGAAGTCATTCATCAGAAAACAGAGCAAAAAATAATGAAAATGTAGGAATCTTCAAAAAGTGTGTAAAAATAAAAATTGAAGAAGGAAAAACATTCGAAAGCATAAAAAAGATAAATTTTTGTTAAATACTAGATGATCAAGTTGTTACTTCTCAAATTCGAAAGAGAAGTAAAGGCAATAAAAGTCTGACAGTAACAGACAGTTGATATAAACAAGATAAAAAAATCAAAATATATAGTAGAATTTAATTATATTTTATTAAAAAATGTAAAGGGAGAAAAATGTTTATAAATGAAAGAAAAGAAGGGAAATTTAGAAAAATGGGAATGAAGATTTTATATCTCGTTTCATATTTTTACTTAATTATAACATTTATAAAATAATATAATATAAAGATATTAATTTCACTTTTAAAAAATTATAAACAAACGAAATTTATGATAAAGGATTTAATTTATTTTTCATTTTTTATTATAATTCTACAATATGATAACAAACTTTTATATACAGGACATATGAATATAATGTATAAATTTTCATACACATCGTATATACATCGTACTATTTAAATTTTAAAATTATAAATGAAAATCGTACCAATTTTATATTTTAAAAGTTTGACGTGGGCCGATCCATATTCCATATTTGTGTTCAAGTTTGCGCTACATAAAAAGTGCGAAAATATAAATTTTTTTAGCATTATAATGTAAATAAGTTCAGATCATCAAGTAATACTACTAAAAAAATTATCTATATAAATTTTGAAATAAATATATAAATAATAATAACAACAATAAAAACAACAACTATAATAAATTGCAATATTTTTTAAACAAAAACGTTTTTCTTGATTTACTTAAAACACTAACTTGTTATTATTTAAAATACCTCTAAAAAAGAGTTTTTAGACTAGTTTTAAGAATAATAAAGCATTCAAAAAATAATTGTAATGGGAAACATATTATTAAATAAAATAAAAAATTATTAGTTTTTTTCAATTTTATATTTTCAATATAAACATTTTATTTATATTGTATTAATATTAACGATATTACCGGACAATTGTGTTACTAGATGTTTATTTATCACTTAACTATATGTATAAGATACACTTGATATCACTTTTTCGTATAATTCTTGTATAAAAAAAGTATTTTTTAAATGAAAAAAATAATATATATATATGTATATATGATTTATTAATTTTTTAATTTTTGAACGGTATTTAAGTAAAAATAACATTTCTTATAACAAAAAAAATAATAAAAAATAATTCTGTAATTTCATATTTTCAGCGATGTTTTCGTTTTTTCTGAGCTATTATTTGTGGATATAAAGCTAATTGCACTTTCAATTCAACAGAAGCCTCTTTTTGTTCAAAAATACTATGAATAAGAGTCATCATTTTTTTCTGAAAAATAAACATTTGTTTTTAACGCATATATTTATATTAAACATAATATGTATCCATATTGCTTGCATATTATAAAACGTAATTATTAATACATAGATAATGCATTAGATTGTATAGCATTTCTAAACTTATTTAATTTATTTTAATAAAGTTTTTTATTATAATTACATAAATATAATCGCTGGGATAACTAAATCTTTTTTTTAGTTTTTATAAATAGTATTAAATGTATATTTTATTATAAATTATTATATTTTAATTTTTATAATAATTTAAGAAAAAAGTTATAATGATTATTATTTTAATAAATTCAAAATTCCGTTCTTCTTTCTATTAATATTTTTCCTTTGTTTTTATATTTAAATTAGTAATGTGTATTAATAATAAAGCAATATAAATAGCTTTAAATAAACAAGTATCTGTAATATATTTTTTAACAGGCTTTAAATTGGATCAAAATTATTATTTAACTAAAATAAATTTGATTTTGTTTTTTAAAATGGTAAAATAAGTAAGGATAAAAATAATTACGTATTGTTATTAAAATAAAAAACCAGGCAATACCATAATTAACACAAATGAAATTTCTTAAACAAAACGATAGTTACCTCTAACAACTGATTTTCATTGACTAGTTGAATCATGGTTGTTATTTCAGCGTCAGTCGGACTAAGATTTCTGTCAATAATGGGCGCTTTAAGTTTCCCTGTACTAAAGCGCTCTGACAATAATTCTGTTAATCTTTCAATTTCATTACGCTCTTGCGAGATACGCATTTTTAGAGAAGATTGTATGTTCAACAATTCTTCATAAATAAGATATTCACGAAGTCTGTCTATCTCATTTTCAATTACTGGTAATTGTTTTAATTCCGTTGTCATAACTAAAATTGAACAGTTTTTTTTTATGAATTTTCTCAGTAATTATTTATAAATGTAAAGCTTTAATTAAGATTATAATAATTCAAAATAATTTTATTAATTCATTATTCAAATTATTCAAATTCATTTTAAATTACGTTAAAACTAATATATTTATAAGCTATAATAAAATGTTTATATGAATGTCACTTTTATTAATAATTTATTATCATTAAGAAACAATTAAATTTTTCATTAAATAATATATCGAATACAATAAAATAATAATCAAATAATTTGAATTGATATTATAAATTTTTGTTATAATTAATCATAATAATTCAATTAAATGGATGACTTATAATACTTATATTTTTTACTTGATCTAAATTTTACATTTAAAATTTTACAAAGATTATTTTAATAGTACCAATTTCCTCTGCCTTGTTAATTATTACATAAGACATTTCAATCGTTTTGTCACTGTTTTCTGTTGTTCTTATAGATTTATCTACTATTTCTTTTTCAATCAATGGAACTGAAGGAATAATATTTTCAATGGATTTTTGTCGAGTTTCTTTTATTGACGTTTCTAACATTTTTAAACGATCACTTTCATCCTCAATGTTGGTTGTTATTTTATTCAATTGAATATCTGTCAACTGTAATTGATTATCATCACTTGTTTTCATTACGTCGTCATCTAAACTTTTTTGCACTGAGCCTTCGAGCTTTTGAACTAATTTATATTTTCTCTACAATATAATTTTTCAATCAATAAAAAATCACAATTATATTCTTAAACATACGAAAATAATGTAGATGATCATTATTTACACAATTATATGTATCCAAAAAAATATACTATTTTTAAAGCTTTTTAATTAAAGTATTAATTTAAATACTTGTTTATTTTCAATAAATTTTTATTACATATTTATTAGAGTTTTTTAAAATTGTAATATAAAAATAAGAATAGAAAATTAATAGATTCAAGTAAAAGTAAACAGAATTTACAGTATACATATTTTTTGCTTCATAAATATATTTTTTAATTTATTTATTTCATTATTAAAAAGTTTAGAAATTCTTGTATTATTTAAATTATTAATTTAAACTGAAAAATTATAACCAATACTTTAAGTATGAATTAATTATATAAGAGTTTTTTACCTTATTTTATTTAAAAACAGGGTTATTATTCATTTATATATATATTAATTTCTAATTTTTTCTTATTTGAAATTTTAATTTCTCATTATTTACTACTCAAGATTTGATCAAGTTTTATTTTATAATTTTGATCAACGACCATTATACAGAAATACCTTTAACTGTGTGATCATACGCTGTACTTCCCAAAGCTGTTCCTCTCGTGATTTATTCACGTAACCGGCATTCATAAGCATATGAATTTGTGACAAAAGAGATTCTTGTTTAGCTAATTCCACAGCTATACCCTGAACTGTTTCGGGTAGACGAGTGCAACCGGCAGGTAGCGGTGGAATATATTTTGTTAGCCGAATTTCTGGGAATAGTGCTTTACAATGAAATAATAAAGCTAAAAGAAGCCTATGGCTCATTTGCAATGTTGGACTCAGAGTCATTGCGATGGTCTGAGCGTTCATTTTCGTTGTTTTTTCCTAGTTACGATATTAATTAATTTATATATTATTAAGATATTATTGATTCTTAATTATAATTATATTATTTGCATACCTTTCAAATTATGAAAAAAACAATGTAAATATTAAAATATTAAAAAAAAAATATATATTTACGAAATCAAAATATTTAAATATTAATAAGTTTTGTGTTTTTCGTATATATTTTTATAAGAATATTATTAAAATAACTTTTAATGCAAATTACAATACAAAGGACAACTTAATTAGGTAATAAATACATCCATATTATTAATCTGATTTAAATTTTATGGAAAGCAATGTAACATACAGAAGTAGTAACATGATCCAAATGTAAAATTATCCAGGCCAAAAGTACCCTATTACATTGGGCTAATTGTTGATTTGACAATTCTGTTAGTTGAGATTCTCTTTGTGCAAGTTCTTTAGTAGAAGCTGCTTGTTCAAATCGTGATATCAGTTCGCTGCTTTCTAGCACTGGTTCTGGAAGTTCCCTATGATTGATTTAGTAGAAATATTTCAAGAATGTAGGTAAATAATTGCTAATTGAAATAAAAAGAAGATATTACATCATTCTTTATTCTTTAAAAATAATTTAATAACTTAAAATATAAAAAAACTTTTTTTAATTTCTATTTTAATTAGGTTTGGAATAAAGTGAATAAAATTTATAAAACTAAAATTTTAAAATAAATATTTTTTAGTACGGAATTTACTAACTTGATAAAAAGTAATAATAAACTAGTTGCCACTGTTGGTTCAAATTCTGACATATTTACAGTTTCTCGTTGATTGTATAATTTTTTTAAATGTTGCACTTTTGATTTGTTTCCTAGAACTTTATATAAACCTTCAACAGACATTCCATACTCTTCTAAATAATCAATACAATCTCTAACCACTTGAGGTAATTCTACACTATCATGACAACGACTTCTTTCTACTGCCAAATGTAGGCTTACTCCAAAAATTGGTTCTTCCTCTACAATTACAAAAAAATTTAAACATAAAGTCTATTAATATAAAATATTAAAAACTATATAGAAAAATAAAAAACAAAATCTTTAAAAAGATTTTGTTTAATTTTTATAGAATATTTTGTATAATAAATAGACATATAATATAATATTAAATATAATGATTCATTAATGATTAAAGTTAAAGAATACATTGTTATGTATAAAATTAAATTTACACTTGTAAATACCTTTCTAATATAATTTACTTACCACCAATATCTAAACCATCATTTACATGTTTTCCTTTCTTACGATCTTTGTGTTTTTGTTTTATTTTTTCCTTTTCTTTGCGTTTATCTTTATCAGTATCTTTGTCATTTTCTTTATCTTTCTTCTTTTTTTCTTTATCTGATTCTTTCTCTTTGACATCTTTCTCTCTGGATTTTTCTCGTTTTTCTCTACTTTTAGTAGGAAATTTAAATGCTTTTGTTTTGGACTTTGATTTAGAAGGACTTCTGAATATAAAACAATTCATGTATTTTTAATTAAAAAAAATATCTTTTGAATTATTTATATAAAAATGCAACTCACTTAGTTTCTTCTTCATCAATTGAACTTTCTCCCTCTAATGTTGCATATCCTCTATCTTTCTTATCCTTTTTATCTTTACGCTTGTTGCCACCAAGAAGTTCTTTCTTTGAATGTTTATCATGTACACCGTCATCACTAACTGAAAAAAATGTACATAATTCTGCTTAATATATAATTTAGAAATAATTCAATAAAAATTATATATAAATGTTGCAAAACATGTTAAAAAAAAGCCATAATAATCTTCAAAAAGTTACCATGCATTGCTTATAAAATATACCGTAAATGATGAGAAATATACATTCGAAAGAGACAAACCATTCGTTTTTAGAACCTAACCTAATGAAACTAATCATTGCAAAATAAATTAGTGTTACACTAAAAGATAATAAATTAAATTAAGAAAAAGATTGAAAAACTTACACTCGCTTTCACTTTTTTTCGTTGTATCTGATGCGTAAAGTCCTGGAAATTCCTTCTCAACATCAGGACTTTCAAAGTCCATCTTTCTTCTCTCTTTGTTTATTTCTTATTTCACTTTGATTAATGAAAGAAATGTTTCTTTTGATTTTTAAAACAAATTCAATTCAGTTATTTAAGATTAACAAAAATGTTATTCTTAATAACGTATCGTTACCACTTTTGTTTAATTAATCTTTGGTTAGTTTATAATTATTTTAATAAATTATTTTTAATATATTAGTTTATAATTTATTGTTTGAGTCTTTATAACAATCAATCAAAACATGAATGTTATCAATATTATACGATTGCCTAAATAAAATATATTGTATAGAACATATGTTTAAACATTATTATGTCAATAATTAAAGTATGTAAAATTTATGGAAGCCTCGTTATTTGTCTTTTAGTTGAAGAAAATAAATGTTCCGTTGTTCTGCAAACTTTTTTCTTTTCAAACTTTTTATATTCAAAATTAATATTTTTATGTATGCACATATGCGCATATGTAAATATAAGTAGCCATAGTATATTTTAATCTTTGTACGCTTATGTATTTTTGAATATTAATTTCGTAAAAATTGAGATCGGTATTCACTACACTATTGTTGCTGTTAATATACTGTTATATGATCACGACTGATGTATTCGTCAAAATAGAAGTATAACCTCTAGTTTACTAGAGTATGTGGTGTTCTGTTTCCATGATAGTTGAAAAGTATTATTTATAATCAAATATGCAACTTGGAAGATTAAATACTTTATTAATAAGTAATTTACGCTTATCTATTTCTTACGTACAAAGAATGCTTTTAACCTCCAATAATGTTAAGTCATTACTTTATAAAGAGTATGGAGAACCTAAGACTGTTCTTCAAATAAAAACATATTGTCTTGAAGAGCCAAGTGATAACGAAGTAAGAAAAAATGAATATAACTATTTATTAAAAATTTATTATATTTCTTCTTTTATTATTAATGTAATCAAAACTATTTATTTTATTATTTTAATAAACTTGAGGTTGTTGTAAGATGGCTTTTTGCACCTATAAATCCAGCTGATATTAATACGATACAAGGAAAATATCCAAGTAAGCCACCTTTGCCTGCTGTACCAGGCAATGAAGGTGTAGGTGAAGTAGTTGCAATTGGTCCAAATACTCCAAATTTTTATATAGGTGACAAAGTTGTTCCTAATGGAGTTAACAAAGGCACATGGAGATCTCATGCAATATACAAATCTCAAGAATTATTTAAAGTAAATCTTTAAATTATCCATATATTTTCACATTATATCTTTTATAACTTTCTTTATATTATTTTTTTAGATATGTAAGGAAATTAATATAGTTGAAGCTAGTATGCTTAATGTTAATCCTTGTACAGCATATAGAATGTTGAAGGATTTTATTACTTTAAAGCCTAATGATACTATAATTCAAAATGGAGGAAATTCTTGTGTTGGACAATTAGTTATTCAACTCTGTAAAATTTGGGGTATTAAAAGTGTTAATATTGTTCGCAATAGACCTAATATTCAAACATTAAAAGTAATATCTATTTATAAAATTAGTATATACAATATTATTACATTATATTCTATAATGTTTTTTTCTTCATAAGGATCAACTTTTAGATTTAGGTGCTACAGAAGTATTAACTGAAGAAGAATTAAGAACAACAAATATTTTTAAAAATCAAAAATTGCAGCAGCCTCAATTAGCATTAAATTGTATTTGTGGAAAAAATGCATTAGAACTTCAAAGACATTTAGGTCATGGTGGCATTATGGTAACATATGGAGGAATGTCAAGAGAACCATTAACTATTCCAGCGTCTTCATTAATTTTTAAAGTAATCATTTAAATATTTATTTATAAAAAATAATTTCTTACTGTGTTAATGTGTTATAAATAATTTTTTTTTTTAACAACAAAAATATTGATTTTACAAACTATTTGTAGCTTGTTGTATTTATATTTCAATATTACTGTAGGACATTAGTTTCAAAGGCTTTTGGATGACATCTTGGAACAATAAAAATTATAACTCACCAGAACGATATAACATGTTCAATGAATTACAAAACTTGTTTATAGAAAAAAAATTACAAGCACCACCTCATAAACTTGTTCCATTCTATCAGTATCAAGAAGCTGTTGTGAATGCTCTCTCGACAAGTGGTCAAAAGAATGTAAAATTTATTTTAGATTTACAAAAAAATTAATAAAAATCTTACAAAAATGCAACCATTTTTTTAAAATGAGTACTTTATTTTTTAATAAACATTATTAATATTTAATTTATAAGTATATTTATACAGAAATAATTACTTCTAAATTTTTTAATCATTTAATAAATTCATAATATCTATAGGTTCTTCAATAATACCATCATCATCAGAAAAATCTGATGTAATTTTATTCATTAAACTATTTTTGTATTCATTACTTGATTGACTTTTATTATTTACAATTGTCTTGTCAGATATATCTGTCGTAATGCTCGAATTATTAAATTCTGAACTATCAGAATTGCTGTCAATGTTTCTATCATCATTCGTGAACAAATGTAAACTTAAGGGTCTATTAGAAATTGTCTCTTCTTTACCTAACTGAGTAGCAAGAGCTTCAAGCTCCTGTTTTAAAGCCTCGTTGCTGTTTGTCCCCACCTGATGCATGTTCTTTACGAAATCTTTACTTTGTGTATGCCCAAAACTACCTACATATCTAAATAAGAAATAAATAAAAATTTATATTCGTTTATTTTTAAATTAAAAAATTAATAAATAAATATAAAATTTATATATGATAGTATTTTTATATTTTACTACTTAATTTATCGTATTATTTATAAAACATTTCAAAATTATCCGAATAGTATTATACGTAAATATGATTTTTAATGAAATTTATTATTAATTGTGCCGACTTTTTTTTTAATTTTACGTTTGTTTAAGATAATGAATTCTTAATTCTAATCGTTGATTTTCACTTTGATTTAAAATTTAACTTTTATAAATGAATAATGGTCTTATAATTTTATTATGAAAATGAAATATTTAAATTTAAGTAGTGATCATTTCGTTTTAAATTTTAATTTTGTAAATCTTATATTTTGTTTGTGATATAAGCATTTATACAGACAAAATTCTTTATATTTTAATGACATATAACTTGGTTTGAAAACTGTTGCCTACCATAATATTTATTTTTAAAACTAACACTGAAAAGATATTCCACAAAGCAGACATTTTCAAAATATTTAAAAAAAGTAAATGCTTTTGTATTTCTTAAGGTATTAACACTTAGAATTTAAAAAATCAATATTTTTAATTCATTTTTTAAAATAACATCAGCTTCTGTATATGTAATTAAATTTTTAATTTGACTTGGTATAACAAAAAATTTCTTTAAAGATATTTTATTTAACCAGTTGTAACTACTTAAAGTATAAATTTTAATTATTTTTATCTATAAATCTACAATGTACTGTAATATATTAACATGAAATTAAAATAAAATATATAATATAAGAACTTTTTAAAAAAACGTAAAATAGCCTTTTTGATATCCTAAGCATATTTAATTTCTTAAAATATGTTCTTTAAAATATTATAAGTTTATGTAGAAAATTATAATTTTTTATGAAAGTTTTGCAAAAGTACGATTTAATTTACAGTAGCCTATAATCTTTAAAATCACTATTTAATACTTACAAATTTTTACCCAACAAGGTAACTCGATCACCGAATAAAGACAGTGATCCTATGTAATGTTCATCGTTCGCATAGTCTAATAATTTGACATTTTCAAGACTTCCCTTCCGTTGCTGATATTGTTCGTTGTACTTTTGAGTCAATCTATTAAAGGAAGCATCTTGATTTTGCATGCCCAATCTTAAAAGTATAGAAACTCGTACGTTGTAATCTTTAACTTCTCGAAGACAGTCGCTCCTCACTTGCCATATTTCTTTATGATTCATATTACCGTATGTCTTTAATAAAAAGTTTTTTAATTTCTTAAAAATAAAAGTATAATTCACATAATATTTAAAAAAAATTACTTTTTAATCGCGATAAAAAGAATAGAAATGAATAGTAAATTTGTAGTTATTGTAAAATAAAAATGTTGTTAATATACCATATAAATTATTATTAGTACTGGGTTATAACAGTAATTTTACTTTACGCATAAAATTTGAAATAAAATAATTGTTAAATTAATAATAAACTTGAAAACTTTTAGTTAGCGAAAGATCGAATAATTTTTCCAAGTTATTTAATCATTATTACATTGTTGTTTAGAATATTAATTATTTAAGTTAAGTTAATTTTTGTATTTTGTACATTGCTTAAATATAATTAAAGCATATTTCAGTTAAGAATTATTTTGAATTTTCTATAATAATAGAAAAAATAATTATTTCAATTATATAATTGCATATGTATATGAAAATTTATTGAAGTAGAGCTATGGGTTTCAATAAATTGTAAATTTTTTGTAAAAATCCAATTATATATTTATTTATTACAACTTCTATGAGCTCCAAAAATATTATATTTGTTAAAATTATTTCTTTATAACTTAGATGAGTAGCAGAATGTAAGAAAAGGTAGAATCGATAAATCTGCATTAATTACATTTATTGTTTTGCTAGGATAATATGCCATAGAAAATTATAATTCCTTTGTTATTGATTTAAAAAATAATTTTATATATTTGCTTTTAAAAGAGAAAATGAAATATCTATTTATATAGAATCAAAAGATATTAATTACGTTTAAATAATTAAACAAAGAGAGATGGAGAGAGAAAGAGAGAAACTGAGATCATATATTTAATCCAGTAAAAGATGTACAAGATAGATTACAGAATATTGTTCAATAATATCTTATGTGTCAGCAATTTATTATAAATATTTTTTCACCTAATTTAAATTTAGAGTTTCAACAAATGAATATATGAAATAATTTGGAATTTATTACTAAATAATTATGAATGAAAAATTTAACTTATTAAAGCTAAATAAAACAAAATTTTTATTTTTGTTTTGAAAATAAAGTCCAGCTAAATAGTGCATTTAAACAAAATTTCTCACCAAAAAGTTAAAAATAATTTCTAATAATTTCAATGTTGTTTGTATTTTCTAACTGTCATTATACTTCTATTATTATAAATATTAATGTTTAAAATAAAAAGTGTTTAAACATATTTGAAGATTATAATTGAGAAAAAGTAATCTTTATTAATTCATCTATTTCCATATTGCTAATTTTAAGAATTTCATAATATTAAAGAATGGAACTAGAAGACTTACATCAAGGATCAATCGATGTACAAGATCGACATATATGTTTAATGTTTTGTCCACAATCATATCTCGTACAGCATCTATGTGGTTTAAAGTTAATAAGATAATTTCAAGAGGGCCAGTAACAGTTTCCATTTGATATTTGACCATCATTATCATTAGATCAAAGAGTTTGTTCATACTGGTTTCATCAAGTTTCATTATTGATGAAAGCACTACTTGTTCAAGGATCGTTCGAATGGAACGCAGATTCATGAAAGTGCTTTTATTAAAGATTATTTGAATTTGTTTTGAATTTAAGAAGGCACTTATCACCTCGTTCATAACTGCAATAATTCATAGTCTGTAAATTTATAAAACTGACATGCATATAAATTTAAAAATAAATTCATAATTTTTATATTTTTTATTGAAATTTGATTAGTTTAAGAAGTTTCTAATTTTATATAAAATTTTATGTTTTTAAATATTTATTAAAAAATTTTAAGATTATAAAAGCTATTGAATGGATAACCTTTTTTTCTAGATATTTTTTTTGCATTATTTTACATTTTTTTAAAGCGAGTCTAAAGTTTCAAATGTTTGAGCTTAAACAAAAATTGTAATTTTTCAAACTTTGAAAAATTTTTAACGCAAAATTATTTAATTAGATATCTATATTCATATTGATTTCTTAAAAACACACAACTTATAAAATCATAAAATAAAATAAATGATTCTTTGTAAATAATTATTGAAAAATTTTAGAAAACATATTTGTACGAAAATGAAACAAAAAAATTTTTCAAACTATTTTGCTTTTGCTTGAAAATTACGTGTATAAATAACGTTTTAAAAACAACTTTGTACTTTTATATATTCAATAGAAATATTAAAAAATTAATGTCAAAAGAAGTTTATTTTTGCTGTAACTTTGTTCTTGTAATTCCAATTATTTATTATTTGAGTAACTAGTAGATCAAAAATCAATCTCAAAATAGCATCGGAAATTAAAAATGAACGGTTCTAAATGTAGATATAAGCAATAAAAATTGCTTATAACCAAAATACCTTATTACTTTACAATTTTTCTAAACGAATTACATTCGATTATTTTAATAGAAACTAATTTAAAAAATAATCATGAATAAAATCTAGTCAGATATTTATAACAGATGTTAAGTAAAAATTATAATAAGGAAACAAAAGCTGTATTCTTTGTTATAAACAATTTTTTATTAGTCATCTAAGCATATATATACATTTTTAAATAGTTTATAAATTTATTATTAGAAAATTCAACATTAAATTTTTTCTTTTCTGAATTTTGAACTATTTATTAGATAGATATATAAAATTAGATAGATATGTAAAATTGTAAAACTGATAAAAAGTATCGTAATTTAAAATCTACCTTTAATTTTAGTTTGTCAGATTTTCAATAAGTATTATTAATTAAAAAAAATTGGGCTTTCGATATTATTAATTACAGATAAATGCGTTCAAATAAACAATGCCTTTTAGTAATAATTACTTCATCTATTTTAATTCTTTTTTCATAACTTGTATTTATGATAAATAATTAATTATTTGTACGATATTTGTCACAAACACTTAATCGTCGAATTCGAATTTTTTTATTTCAAATCTACTGGATTTTCGTGACCTCTGTTACACTGCTCTATGAGTCTTCTCTTAGATTTCATTACGGCTATTTTATTTTTATAGTGGAATTTTCTGTGTATACACTATTTCACCATATATTTTTATAAAAAAATTTAATTTAACTCTATGAGTGCGTTTAGAATGAAGGGTTGTTTTTTCACTGCTTAACAATTAAAGGACATATAATTAACCTGAAAAGGTAACCTTTTTTGCTAGAATATAAAGAATACGATAAAATATGCGCATATAAAAGGCTGTTTTATAATTTAATTTATAAATATATTGTACATGTAGATTAATAAGGTATTCTAAATTATTTTTACATATAATAGTAATAAAAGAGTTTATTATTTACAAAATGAGAATTTTAATTAATTCAGTATTAAATTTTTTTAAATTAAAATTCTCAGTTTTTTTGGTTTTTTATTTTGTCAGATCTAGAATAATAACCATAATATTTAGTAATGATATAATTCGATTCATGGTAAAGTTGATATTATTGTTTTTTCATATTATTTAGATTATCTTTTAAAGTTTATTTAAAAGAAATGATTAAAGTTAATAAATTAAAATGTAGCTATTGACAAGTTTAAAGAGTGTTTCTTCAATACATGAACTCATCAAAATTTTAAAGATTCTAGAAAAAAAACGTAGATATTAAAATTTAATAATATTTATTACATAAATATTTATTTGTGTGTATATTTAAGAACAAAAGATTATTAAAAATGAAATCAATAAGTAAAATAATCGAGTAATATCTAAAATGTATTTTTAAATATATTTTAGTAAAAAATATCTTTCAAAAATGTGCATAAAATAAAATATAATATTCTAACAGTTTATTTAAAAATTAATGTATAACTATTTTTAATATTCGATTCTATTTTTTCCATTTATTTTACATAATTTCAAATTTTATAAAATTGTAATTAATGAATAAATTTTGTAAATGAATAAATACAGAATTTTTATACATTGCATGTATGAAAGTATGAACAGTTTATTATTGATCAATTTATTGAAGAATCAAATCATCAAGAAATCTATGATGAAAATTATAAATTTATTTCTTTCAAAATAATTTTTTATTTTGTAAAATAATAAAAATAAGTTAGATTTACGACACATCAGGTATTTTTAACAGGTTATTTATTAGTCAGCAGTTTATGAGTAGTCGTGGCTTATAAAAAAGTGTAAAGAAACTTTTTCGTAAAAAAGATTCCCTTGTTTTAATTATTGTATTTATATATTTTTGATAATTAGTTCAATTATTTTTCTTCGCCTTTTTTATTAAAGCTATAACTACAATAATATTATTTATATAAAATATGTACTATAACTATATCTAATTTAATATTAAAGCTTAACTTTTTTTTAACGAATATATTGATAAAAGATTATTAACCCTAATGCTTCAATTTTGAATTATAATGAAAAATTTTCTAACTATTGACTGTATTAACTTTTTATTCATAAAGTATTCTTATTGTTGATATTTATGGAATTGATGAGAATTTTTAAAAAGCATTACTAAAAGATGTAAGGCGTATTATAAGGTTAAAGTTCCGATTAAATTTAACTTATAATTTAAAAATCAAAGTTTTGTCTGTTAACGATTCTGCAAACTAAAAAATGATAATAAGCAAGAAAAGTTTATTGTTAAAGAAAAAAGATCATTGACAAAGTAATATCGAGTGTGTAAAAAAAGTAAAGTATATCAAGCATAATATAATATCTTGCAATTAATGAATTAAAATTGATATTAGTTGAGATTCACATGAAGGTTCAATACAAAAGTTTACGTAAGTAAGTTGATAAATTTAATTTCATTAGCTCTCTTGTATAAACAAAAAAATTGTGAAACATTAGATACCAATTAATTTGAAACATTCTTAGAAAAATAAGATTAAACTAAAATATAAAAATTTATTCAGTGTGAATTATCAGAGTGTATAATAAACAAGTAAAGACCTTCAAGCAAGCAGTGAATGATATTAAAATGGAGAATTTGAAAAAGATAAGAGTTGTTGAAAAAACATAAGATATGAAAATTGAATAATAAGAATGAAAAATATAATATTTAATAGAATATTAACAAGATTAAATATCAGTCAGAGTGATTTTTGTATCTACTAACAACAGAAAGAGAGATAGAGTTAGATAGACAGAGAGATATATAGAGCAATAGTTAGATAGAGGGAGAGAGAGAGAGAAAGGAAGAAAGACTGAATGAAAATTCAAAATAATACATTTTATAATATTCCAATTAATTTAAAAATTTTTAATGTATAATATATGTAATATATTTATTTTTGTATCTGTTTACAAGAAAATAACTGTAAATATTATATATTTATTACTTATCGCTTAATGACGTAGTTTTAATAATAATAAATTTACTAAGCTCTAGTAGAATTTATATAATTGTCCCAAATTATATAAAATAATAATACAAAAAAATTTATTTTCATTGTTATAATTATATTACCTCATATCATAAAAAAATTTAATTAATAATTATTAAATTTCCATATATAACAATATTATAATTATATCTAAGTGAATAAAAATAATAAATTTTATTAAAAAAATTTATATGATAAGGATAACAATTATAAATATAACCTAGCCTTGAATAGTTTTATGAGGACTAATTCTTTGAGAATGTAATCTTTGCTGTAAAATATACAGCATTTCTCCTCCCATATTTAGATAAAGAATTGGTAATGCGCAACACATCTTTTTAAACAATGACGCACACGTTTTACTTCCTTCCTTAATCAATTTTAATTTTATTGTATATTTTTATTTTTTTATTATTATTTGAAATTTATAATTAACTTGAACTTTTTAGTTAATCTTCTTCTTAATTTTGATTACTGTTTAAGCATTGTTTACCGATTATTGCATTGTGGTTTCCATAACGATAAGAGATCAAAATACATACTGCGCAGGTCTAATATCTTATGGTTATATTGAAAAAAATTTAATCAAATAATTAATAAAATAAAAAATAATAATAAAGAACATAAAAAGAAAGGCTAATATTTTCATAGATTTAATAATTTATTAATTTATTACACTTATTTTTTACTATAGTTGATGTTATAGATATATTCCAGCAATATTTATATTTTTATATAAACTGAAGATTACCGGAGTATCTTTTAAATATATTTTACAATTATTACTATTACATTTTATTAAATTGTTTATAAAAAATAATAATAAAGAAAAATTAAAAAAATTTATTATTTAAAATAAAAAAACGAAATTAATTATTATTTAAGATATAAATATAAATAGATGATATATAATTTGATATTGGTTTAGAAAATAGGAGTAATCAGAAGCTGTAATTTAAAAGGCAATTATTTTAGGGCAAAATAAATATTATAATTACATAGTTATAAATATTATTCATTAACATATTATATCCCATATTTATACAAATAAAAACAAATAATTAAATTTTAAATTATAATGTGATCCGAAACTTAAAATAATGAGTAAACTAAAATTGAAACGTAGTAATATACAAATCACTTAAAAATTAAATCATTTAACTTGAATAATTAAATTAACAATATATCACTATATTCAACACATATGTAAATAATAAAAGATGTGCATACTTTAAAGTAAATTGGAATATATGACTGTTTATATTCTTAATATATATTTTCAAAGAAGTAACATTTTTAATACATAATAGATTTCTACTGTTATTAGTAAAATTTAAAAAACTTTGTTTGCAAAGTTTATGAATTTATAAAAAAATTTTTTTAATGCTTACTACGAATTCATTATGGAAAATAATTTTTCGAAAACAAAAAACTAAATCAGATAAATACACGTATGACTTTATCAATCATTGTAATATACTAACGTGATACTACATTACATCTTTACAGAAATACCAGCACAACAACAATTTTAATACTTTTTCAATGGTAAGTATTAGAATGTATTTTCTAATATATTTTTAATATATACCGCAAGCGACTGAAAAGTCTACCACACGCTTAACATTAATTTCGAAACTACAAAGAAATTATGCTTTTTTAAAAACACTCGTATACTTAAATTACTTCATTCACTTCTATCTTTTAGAATATTTTAAAGTAAATTAAATGAAAAAAGAAGAAAAAGAACAATAAATCGAGTGATTTCTTGATTTTGTATACTCAACATTTAATTTGATTGTCAATTGAATTTTAACATACTGGAAATTATTACACTTGTTTTATTTAAAATCTATTTACTTTGTACAATTTATACTATTTATTTTAAAAGTATATATTTAAGAAATATTATTATTAAAAAATATTTTAAACAATAATTATAAAATTTATAAAGTTATTTTATATAAATATATTAAAGTTAAATTTTCAGTAGTAAAATGTTGTCTAGATGAATAAATAAAACTTTTAAAATATTACATAATAAATATTATTTATTATTTTTTCAAATTGTACTTTATTATAACATTTAATTCAATAGAAAAAAAATGACAAATTAAAAAGTCATTTTACATTCTTAATTTTTCAATAATCACATATCAATTACGTATTAATCTTCACGATACAATTATACAAAATATAGTTAAAAATAAATTATTTATCGTACAAAAAATGAACTCTAAAAACGTTTATTTAATATTGTGAATGTATTTTTTAAGATTCTATTACTGATTTTAAACGTAAAACTACAAGAAGTTATTACAAATAGTAATAATATTTTAATTAAAAATGTAATTTTCCAAGGTAATAAACTGTAAAAACCTATCGATACATATTTACAGGGAGTATACAGTAATTTACATGTATATTTTTTTTTACACGAATAAAAAATAGAATATTTGTTGTATGTTTTATATATAGAACCTCATAGTTAAAACTGTACACAAATTTTATGTATTAAAAAATTTATTAATTCATTATTAAAAAAAATACTGAAAATTATATCAAACACACTATTAACATATGAAACATATTTATAATATATAATAATTAATATAATTATCGAAATAGATATATTTATATTTCCAACATTTTCCATATTTAATATATATATATATTTTTTTATTTACAATAATCCTGTTTACGTTTGCATATTATTTTAGTTGTTCCTTCAGCCTTTATAGATTTTTTTACCGTAAGCACATTGATTTTTTAAAAGTAATTTTTAAAATTTGTATTCAATAGTTTTATAATAAATATTGTTTAATAAATATTTCACATAAGAAATTTAGCATAATAATGTTAAAAAAGTAATAGATATAGTAATCCTATAGACTCTATAGGATAGAAATTTTATATAAAATTATATTATTAACATAGATTTGATCATAGCAAATGATTTTTAATTTTCCTTACTAATCAAAATCAGTAAATATGTTTTTGTATTTAAAAAAACTATATTAACCTAGATTGAAAACTGTATTGTCACACATATATTCATAATTTTACTTGTAGTTAGGAATTCATAAATATTAATTAAATATATATGTAAAGAATTGTATTAAAATTAAACAATTTAATAGTAATAAAATTAATGAAAACTGTTGAACTTTGCATGATGCTGAATGTGAAAACAATTTTTCTGAATCTATCTGCTGCAAATTTTGTTCATTCATGATGAATTTGATTCTGCCTTCTACACTAGGATATACTGGGCTTGTTTGATTGATGTAGTCACTTACGATTTCAGCTACTGTCACATCTGAAAGAAAATTATCAAACATATATAAATAGTAATTACAGTTTATATGTTGTTTACGATCTATTATATGCTATACTTTATGCACAAAATCAACGTTTCATTTTATGTTTATGAATTAAAAAAAAATAAATTTAATTTAATAATAGTAGTAATTAAATTTTAGAAGAGATCTTTAATATTTTTAGTTTATTATTTATAATCAATTTAAAACTTAATGTATAAATCTTTTAATATTGTTTCATTTTTTAAGTCTGTAATATTATTTATTTCCTGGTTTTTATAATAAATAAATAAATAAATAAATCAAGAAATAAATAAAAAATTTGGTATCATAATTTAACACTTTTATTCTAAAATAATTAACTATTAAAAATTAAAAGTAAATACTGCAAAATCAAAAGTTACTTTGAAACTTAAAAGAAATTTTTAGGTCTGGATCAATATTTAAGTAAATAAAATATTAAAGAAGGTGTTAATTAATAATATCTTTAAAATAATATAAACATTTTTGATCTTTTCATAATATAATAATACGCTTGATTAAATATATGTATAGCAAAAACTTAAACTTTTTTTCGTTCAAATTTATTTATAGTAAATATTGATATATTTTATTTGTCTATTTATTTATTATACTATTATTATTTATATTATATTTATATATTTATATGTTGTTTTGATTGTTATCAATTAACTAATTTTTCATGATGTATATTTTAATTTATATAAGAGATTAATTAATATAATTTAATTTAATTTGATACAATATAATTTTATATAATTTAAAACAGTATTTCAAAGTAGTTAGTATTTCATACAATCAAAATTTTTTTAAAAGAATAAATAAAAATATATAATGTAAATTATTCTTATGAATAGTTTATTGATACTTGAAAAAATAAAAGATTTTGAATTTAATAGAGAATTACAATACTTACTTAGATTCGTATAGGGCTGACCTTTGAGCATAGTAAAGCCATCACCACCGTAGTACATAAAGTCAGGCATTAAAATAGTGTAAGTGGCATCATGTTTGAAATCCTTATAAATTGGTACAATACATAAACTACATCGAACTTTAATAGACACAACCCGTGAATTAAATGGTTTTGAGACATCAAAAGTGACCTGATAAATTTCAAAATAAATTTTATAAAATTGAAATATTTTATATTTTATTAATCTTATTACATAAAAAGTTGTTTTATAATAGATATTGTAGTTATTATGAATTTTCATATTAAATTATAGGAGTAATTTTTTAAAATAACGATCTTTTTATTTTTTTTTTAAATTTTTGCATACATTAGTGAAATATATTTTATTTATTTATATTTTGCAAAATAATGGTACATTTAAAAATATGAAAAAGTACATTATTTTTAAATATATACTTATACACATACCCAAGAGAGGCTTATTTTGAAATTTGATTTAATCTGGTGTATTATAAGAGTTTTAATTTATATGATCAATATTCTTACTTTTGTTCATAAATTTATTTTACGCGTCAATTATATTTTTAGAAATACTCGCACATGCATGTATAAACACTCGCACATATGTATTATCATTATTTGGTACATAAGAATTACGTAAAGTTATTAATTTGTAAACAATATAATTCTATTTCTATTAAATAAAGATGTCATAAAGAATTGGATAAATTGTGAATAATATTATTCAAAATTATATTCCTTTAAATGGTTTATTTTCTGACGTTTTAAGCCTCTGTTATATGATAATAATAAATAATTTGAGTCTCATAAATAAATCTCTGCATATTAGAAAAAATTTTTAAAGGAAACTATATAAAATAATTTAAAATTTATTTTAATATAATTAGAAGAGCTCACTGATCAACTGTCTGAATTCTACAATTTCAATAATATATTACCAATGGTTGAATAATAATACTACTATTTTAATACTATTTTATTAATCATAATTTTGTTAATAATATAATTACAATCAATTTCATATTTATGTTGATTTACAAAAAATATCTATAATATCATATTTTATTTCATTATAATAATATATTGAACTCTATTTTAAAGTATTAAAAATTACAATTTTTAATTTTGGTATATAAAATTAAATCATATTATTAACTGTAATAATGTAAAAATAGAAGATTTAAAAAAATATTTCTAAAGCGTAGAATGTATTAATTATTTAATACATTTTAATCTAATTAATTGCGATGTTACTCTTTTTTAATTTAATTTATTATTTATACTATACTATATATAAATTAATATATAAATACAATTCTACAATATTTATGTTGAAGAATCGAAAAATATAATTACATGGAAATATAGATAATAAATCTATTTTTTATAAAATTTAGTTTAAGAAAACAAAGCCGTTAAAATAATTTTAATATATTGTATTAATATTATATTATCTAATTTAAATTATTCAAGATAAAATAGAAAAGCGTTAGTAATAATACTATAAATACAAAAAACTAAAATATTCGTTTCATAAGCAATTCTGTTCTAAGAATGTAATTTATACGCAACATATCGTTCAAATGTTTTTTACTTTTCACTGATAATATTCTTTACATTGCTGATAAGTCAAGTTTTGTATATTTTCATTTATCAGAAAAAAATATTAATAAGTAATTTATTTAGTAATAAAAAATAGTAATGATTTAACTATTTTTAAAAATTAAGTAATTAAAATTTACTTTATTGATTTTTTAATTTACATATTTATTAATTTTTTTATTAATAAAATATTTTTTTAATTATATTCATATGAAATAATTAATTTATATACGATAAAAATGCTTCTTAATAATTATTTTAAATTAAAAATTTCAGTGCTATTTCTATTTACTATTCTATATCTATTTACGTATTATATGAGAAATATAATAGGTCTAAATAAATACTTCTTTTATATAATTTAAAAAATTATTCTATTTGTATGTAATCTATTTATCTTATTCAGTAACTATTTTGTGCGTATCATAGGAAAAATGCCACAGTTTCACTTTGGTATTAAAAAAATGACCTTAAATAAATTGAATTTTACAGAAGAGTAGGTTATTTTTCTTGAAAATGAAAATTATTAAGAAATGAATTTATAAACAAAAAATATTTCTGAAAATTCCAAGATTGTGGTTTTCATGAATATAGTACTTTCATTTGTTGAGTATTAGAACCACTTAACGTAATAAGAAATATAATATTTTTTTTAATAGATATATTTTTTGCGATAATTTAAAAATAAATGCTAGGAATAGATAAAATATTTCCAAAATTATAAGAGTAGAATAAAAATATTTGTAAAAAATAATAAAAATATTCAATGAAAAAAACAGTTTACTTATATTTTATTCAAATTAAACAAAATCTTTAATATATTTAATAAAATATAAATAACATGGATTGATTTATATTATGTACATTATAATTCATATCATATCATTTAAATTCTCTTTTTAAGTTGTATATTATGGAAATTACTAAATAAAATGTTTTAAAATAAATATCATTATTAAATAGATAAAAAAATTATTATCATAATAAAAATAATTATTATAATTACTTGTAATTGTTTAAAAAAATATATTATTAAAGAATCAATTACATAAAAAATGATACTGCTTATAATAATTATTTCTAATACTGCGTAAATAACAAAATTTTAAAATTTAGAACTTACTTATTCTAATTTGTATTAAGAAACATACGTTAAATTTTAACATAATACTTTTATTATAGATTTTCCAATATTTAGTTATTAGTAAAATTATAGCTTATGTACGATATTATATTTTAAACTAAATAATTTTTATTTTATGCTAAAATTTAGATACCTAGTTTTGTGTAATGTTTATCACAATTACTTGTGATTTTGAACTTATTCGAGAAAATAATATTTTTAATATATTATATATTTTAAAGCTAGGATCTTTACATTTTTTAAAATTTTATTTCATAAATTTTTAAATAAATAAAAAAAAGCAATGTTTGAGTACTCTTTTAAACACATAGTTTAAGAGCAGAAAATTCAATCAATTTTCTAATGTTAATAAATCATATATGTATATAAGAATAAAAAATATGTTTTCTAATTAATTTATATTGTTAATATTAATTATTAGAATAATTCTTGTTAAAAATGTGATAAATTACTTTTATTCACTCGATATATACTAATTTAAAAACTATTAATAATATCTAATATTATGTAAATTTTTCAATATTGGTTTTTTTGATAATTTCTATATTCATATCATAACTTAGAGATACAATACAAAAAATTATTTTTTAACAATTTGTTAGAATAGACTCTGTATAAATTCATGACTAAAAATGATTAGCATACTTGAAATCCAGAGAATTGAAGAAAACTACCCCCATGACTGGTTATATTTTGACTAAGTCTATCATGAACTGACCATTCTAATACTTCTAATAAAGTTTTTGCATGTACATTGACTTTGTAAACTTTAGTATTGAAAGGAAAAGCTGTCATAATATCGTCCATTGTAATCTGAAAAATAGTTTTGAAAAATTACAATTTGCGTTCAAAATGTTAGTAATTTTTATGTAAGATAAAAATACTTCATGTTTTAAAAATATTATCAAAATTTATTAAAGAAATAATTACAATAATTTTTCATTTACGAATATTACTAAAAATGCAAAACTAATTTCTTATTTTCTAGTGTATATTTTCAATTTAGAAAATTAAATATATTATCGATGTCTCACAATACTCTAATGAAATTTAGGACATAGTAATATGTTTAAAAGTTTATCAAATATACTTTTAACTTATTATTATCTCAAAAAATGATATAAAATTTATTTCCATTAAAGAAAATATTTCTGTAGAACAAGTGAAAAATTAAATAAATTCTTTTTTTTCTAAGTTAATAAAACTTATTTAAAAATTAAATACCTTTCCGTTATTTGTAGTATCAATCGAAGATCGTATACCTCCTGATTGATATATAGCTATTCCTGAGTCTGTCCATCCATTATCTCCCAAAAATTGTTTGACATTCTTTTAATAATTAATTATAAAAAAAAAATTAATTTCATGTAGTTTTAACTTTTATAATTTTATCTTGATTTTAGTATATATTATGCAATAAGTAATTAGTTTATTTTTTATAATTCAAAATTTTCTATATATATACTTAAAAATTTTTTTTTATATTACAGCTGAATAAAAAACTGGTAGTAATTTTTTTACTACTTTTTAATTTTTATTAAAATTTTTATCTTAATAAAGTTTCACAGAAAAGATTGATTTTTTATTAAAAATTTAGAAACTTGATAAATTAAAGACAAAAATAAATAATAAATTTTAAAGTATTAAAAATAGAGAATAATTACGTTTATTGTAAAAAATATAAAAAATCGATAACTTTAAGAAAAGGTCTTAATCAATTATCGCTAAGAATCTATAATCTGCAATGCAAGAAGTGAAAGTTTAAAATTCTAATGATTCACAGAAGTATGATATTTAATGGACTAGCTATTAAAATTTCTTTCAAAGATAAATTATTATAATAATCAGATTTCTATGACAATTTTTGATTATGTTTAAATTAATAGGAAATATGAAAAAATAAGATAATTCATATGTCTACACAAAGATTTTAAATAAAGTATACTGATTTTGAATCATCAAATTTATTTATAAAAACCACCAAATATATATGTATGTGCATGCGTGTGTGCGTGCGTGTGTGTGTGTGTAATATCACTTTTCATTTAAAAAAAATTTTAAATTAAATAAAATATTAAAAAAAGTTTTGGATTACGTTTAGATGGTATGTTTACTCAAATAAAGTATTCAAATTAATCATATGTCATAAAGTTAAAATAATCTATGGATAAGAGTAATTTTTATTTAAATAAGAAACAGTCATTGTTAAATAAGTGTATAATTACTGCGAGCTTTATTTTAGAAAAAAGCTATAAGTTAATTGAAAAACTTATTTATCTTCGTGGTAGCTGATTATTAATTCTTTAGTCATTCTAGCCTATATTTATTTTAGCAGGTAATAGAAATAAAAAAGAATTATATTTACTTACATAATGTATCATTGCATCGGTCAATAAATTTCCAAAATTACACTCCTGTAGCCTGCATACTTTTTCATCTCCTTGCAACAGCACTTTAGTATTACCTATAATCTTTGTAGATATATTGATTAGTGGCTGTGTCCAAGCCTTCAGTTCTTCTACAACATCCTCTGCCATAGGTATACTACTGTCAACTAAGATAGGATTACCTTCGATTCTAATAATTTCACCGTTTCTATCAAAATCAATACTGAGATCACCCAAATATTTAGTATATGCATAAGCTTGTACCACGTAAGCCTTTCTTCCACTGGTTTGCTCTACTACAGTTGGATACAAACCTTCGGGTTTTTCCAAATCAGGTTCAGTACCATTATATAAAAACGTATTTGTATGACCTCCGATGACAAGATCGACTTCCTCTACTTCACGACCAATTTTCATATCTACCTCATAGCCTGAATGACCTAAAGCTATAATAATATTGCAGCCTTGAGATTTGAGTATTTTAGCCTCTTTTTGAACACTTTCAACTTCATCGAAAAATTGTACGTTTTCTGGACGAGAGAGCACTTTCGTCTCAGGAGTTAGGTAACCAATTACTCCAATTTTCTTGTTTCCAGCGAATAGAATAGTTGATTTTTTCAATTGTTTTGTTTGTTGTAGGGTTGGCTCAGAAGACAAGTCTAAATTAGCAGCAACAACAGGGAAGCTAACATTATTCAAAAAAGGAACAAGTCCCATCACTCCATTGTCAAACTCGTGATTACCTAAACTCTGCAAAACGAAAATCAATAGTGTATTAGAAGTCATCAATAGCATAATAGGTATATTACTTAAAATTTTCAAATAATGAAAAAATATTTTAAAATATACATTTTCTTATTAATATTTTTATTCATTGAATTTATTTCTTAATTTAAGTTTAAAAAAGTAAGAATAATTTAAAATGAAATAAATAAATACAAGTTAATATTTGATATATTTCCTCTTTTTATTTATTTGAACCCCAAAGCTCAATTATATGACAATGTAAGAGATCTTATTCAGATGACTAATAAATATTTTTTTATTAAAATATAACCCTCATAGAGTTTCTTAAAGGTATTTTTTATTTAGAAATAAAATTTAAAAGATAGATATTTATATATTTTATAGCAGATTTATTATAGTTAGTTATTTAAAACACCTATTTCTTTTCTTTTAGTATTTCTTCTATAATATGAGTAAATATTTGTGAAAAATATTTTTATTTCGAATAATTTAAATATAACATTCAATTCAATTAATTACAAAAATTCTAAATATTTTTTTTCATTATGAATTTAAGTTTTTATTTAAATTTATAAATAGTTAAAAAAAAGTTTATACCTTACTTATTTTAGTAACATTTTTAAGTTTTTAGTTTAAAAATAACAGAAAATTTCAAATTATTTTGTAAATTATTACTTTTGGTGTCAGATAAAAAATCAAAATCTTTTTTTTATTTTCAACTTGTGTTAATGTTTCGTTATTAATCTTACTGTTTTTCAAATATTAATACTACTGTATCTAAGTAACACTTAGACCTAGGAATTTTAATCTTTTAAAAATTTTGAAATTAAACTTAGTAATTTTTAAAGACGAGAAGAGTAAGTTACAATCAACTTTTTATCAATACAATAATTTTTATCAATACAAAATAAAATAACAGTATTATATTATCTTTCAAAAGAACTTTTATTTACTCAATATTATAATTTTACTCATAAATATTATTTAACAAATTATTCGTTTATAAACATAATAAGTCAAAACGCGAATAAAAGTAATTTATAAAATTATAAAATGAAAAAATAAATAATTATAAATATAAAATAATATTACTTATAAAAATTTAATTTTAACTTTAAACTATGATCACTATAACAAATAAAATAATTTATTAAAATAACCTGGAAATAAAATTGAATTATTTAATTTTTAAAATTCCGTGATATTTTCCTAGAAATCTTAGATGCAACATAATTTTTTCAATATTATGTTCATACTTTTTACAAGAATATAATTGCTTACCGCAACGTCTGGTTTAAGAATATTTAGAAACTTGGCAACGATTTTCCATTTGTAGTATCTGAAAAGTCTTGTGCCTTGGTAAGTATCCCCAGCATTTAAAAAAAAAGTTGATAAGTCCTTGGACGAAGAGTTTCTTGCCTTTCGAACAAGCGTAGCTATTCTGGCAAAACCTCCGTAACATTTATTTTCTTTTTCACTTTTTTCACTGCAAATTCCCGAATGTTGCGAAGTTTCTTCAAATCTGAATATATAAAAAATACGCAGGCATTATTTCTATAAAAATTGTAAAGTACATTAATATTATATTTCAGAATACATTTATTCGATGTTATTTTAACTTTCGATTCTTAATCATGCTAATACTTTATGCTTATATAAGTTAAAAATATAATGAAGCATTATATATTAATTATGTTTATATAATAAAAAGTATTTATATCATCGTAAATAACACTTATTTCTGAATAAAAATTAAATCATAATTTTCAAGTTAAAGTTTATTTAAATGAAGAAATTAGATTACTTTATAATTTTTTATATAAAATCAAACAATTAAACAAATAATTGTGATTATAAATTTCTATATAATTTATATAAATCGCTTTATAAAACTTGAGATTGAATATATTAGTTCATTTCTTACATGAGTTTGATTCTTCTATTAAAATATATTTACAGAATTATTAATTTTTCATATAAATTTACCTTAATATATGGAAAAACAATTTAATATTTCTTAATTATTATGTAAATTATAAATCCCACGAAATAAATAATCTTATATACTTTAATTCATACAATTGAATTCATTTACTATCATTTTATCATTTACGTACAAAAATTGAATTTAGTATATATTATAAACTAAATGTAATATTAAATATGAAACATATGCAAATTTCTTATAAATATGTTTATCATTTTTATATAACACATAAAAGTATTTATCGTATAATAAACTTATGTTATATTGCACCAGAGAAAATTTTTTTTAATACTGTTAAATTTATGTAATTTCAAATTATTTTTTCGAATAAAGTTTGTATTGCATTCTGCAAATAATAGAAAAAATAAAATAAAAGCTATAATTTGACATTTTTCCAGAGAACTCAAATTTTTTTAAACATATCAAACAACATTATATATATATATATATATATATATATATATCATTATAATCTAGTATTAATGTCATTATCATCATCATCTGACAAAATATTTGAAAAGAAATAAAACAAGAAGATGGTATGGAATGGTATTTGAATTTTTTTAAATTTGCGACATTATAAGTAGTTTAATTATATTTTATAAAATTTAGTATATATAATATATTAATATACTAAAATTAATAGATAACTTCATAATACTGAAAGTAGATCGAAAATTTTGCTACAAACAGTATTTAGTATATGATATTATGTCCTACGAAATTAAGACAATTTTGTATGAGACATTTTTAATTCATTGCAACTTAGTAAGTTGTAGACGTTTAATTCTCTTTTTCTTCTATGAAATTGCAAATGAATTACCAAATCTGATTTATTTGCACGATGTTATAAGCACATAAATTATTTTGGTCGAGAGAGATGAAATCTAAAATTTAATTTTTTAATTATTAAATAATTATTATTCTTTAATTGTTTATGAATATAGATTTTATAAAGTACTCTATAGTAGTCAATGTCATTATTACTATAGATTTGACAAAATTTTATTAGTCAGATATATAAAGTAATTAATGTTATGCATGTGAGATAGATAAAATATGGTAGATATATGGTAGATAGATAAAATAGTTGTGTTGAGATTAATACTGCCTGACAATAGAGTAACATGGTATACTTTGTATTGCACATTAAGAGTATCTTAGAAAAAAGTAAATATTATATCTGTCGGAATTCTTAATTATCAACCGAGAAATTCTTTGACTTATTGATATTAATATAATAAAAAATTTTTCTTGAGCAATATTAATTTATGCTTATTTAAAAAAAAAGTTTGGTATAAAAATGATTCTTTTTTTATAACAGATGTCTAATGTAACGAAAAAATGTATTATTTTCTTAAGTAATTTCCTTGTAATATATATGTATATATATCGATTTTTATATTAATTTTTTATATATTAAATTTATTAATATTATTTATTTTCTAGAAAAAGGAAATTTATAAGAAATTCTTACAAAATTAAAAAACTAATTTTAGTTTTAATTAGTAAAAAGTAGTTATATGCAGATAACAAAATTAGAATAATTCAAAATGTATATTTAATAAAAGTAAAATTCGAATAAACATTTATTTTTAGAAATTTTTTGTATATATGAATACATTTATTGTGCATTGTTCTAATGAACCTAGTGAAATAAAAAATTAATTCATAATTAACTTATTTTATTGATATAATGTAAAATCGATTGTTACAGTTTAATCTTCTTTTTATTATACATTGTATTTCCAATACAAAAAATAGAATAAAATTAATTGTATTATGAATTTAAAAAATAAATAAATAGGGCATTTGTTTGGTAGAGGATATTATTAACGTTTAAATCTTAATAGTTACAATTAAATAACGTAATTGGATAGAATAAATTATTAGTAATTATTTTAATCAGATAATTGATTGACAATGTCTAATATAATTGTATGGATCTTTAAAAAAATTGAGTCTTTCATAGACATGATACATTAATACTTTTCTTAATATCATTATATTAGTTTACCTATCATAAGATCATAACGTGTTAAAGTAGATTCTTTATGTAATATTTTATAAATAAAAAATTAATTAAAATTTTTACTGATTAATTTTTTTATTTTAAATGATTTTAATAAAATTGATATAAGAAAAATTTTATTTCATTTTAGAAAAAATTTTCCATTGAGTACAATGATTAAGGTGCAGAACATTAAATACATTTGATAGAAATCAGTGATGAACTATACTATACATAAAAAAAAATTTGATTAATACAGAGAAAGTATAGACAAATGATTTTAAAATTGTAGTAAAAATTGTTTCGATAAATTGTTAAGATGTTGATTAAATCATTAAAAGTTTTCCTCATATCAATAGACTTTGATGTAATATTTCATATAAACTTCACATTAGATATGTCATACTTGAATATTCTATTCACTATGAGAAATAGTTTTATAAGGACATTTATTTGAAATTTCTAGAGATTTTTTCATCATATTTTAGAATAAGTTTTTACGCCATTTTTTAACTATGTATGAGATTTAGATAATTCAATTCTAAAAAAAGTATTAGTCAAATAATGGATAGAAAAAAGTTACAAGTTCTTAATTTTTCAAAAAGGTTACGTTTTTTTGAAATGTATATGATATAATTTTCATTGAGAATTTTGAAAATAGAAAAATATCGATAGAAAATATTATCCAAAATTAGCAAAGAATATTTATGATAAAAAATAAAAATGACTTCGAAGAAAAGATATTCTAAAGATATAAATGTTCGAACTGGTCCAAATGCTTAATAATTTAATATTTCGATAAATTGATGTACAATGTTACATATAACTTTTTTTGAAAATTTTGATTTATTAGCTGTTATGATTACTATATTTTATGTAAAATTGAATAATAAACTATGCTTAATGATAAATAAAAGATAAAAATTTGTTTATATTCAAACAATAAATAATGTTTTTACCTATTATTATTTAAATATTTATATTTGAACTTTGTTCAAATGTGTACTTGCACATCTCAATAGTATAATTGATAGGATTTTATGATTTTAATCTTTATAGGTATATATTTATATAACATAGCACGTAATAATTGAGATGTATTAATAAAAAACAGAAAAATATAGTTGTTTAATTGTTAGATTTGTTTAATTAAATTTATTTCATTTAGCCGCACTCTTAATCAAATTTATTATAACTTAAATATCAATAAAAAAAATTTTGTTTTTTAAAAGATATTTCAACAATAATATATATTTATATATATAATACACCTTGATAGAGGATAATTTATTTTAATTAATTTTCATTACTATTAATAAAATGATATTGTTAATTTTAATCAGAAATATTAAAATCTCTTACTATATTTACTTTTTTGTAAATATGTATACACTATGTACGAAACAAATATTTAATACTAAACATAGAACTAAATAATGTTTAAATTATCTTTAACAATTAACTTGTTCATAAAACTAACATTCATTTAAAGCTACTAAAACATTTTACTAAAATATAACATTTAGGTATTTTATTGAAATATTTTCTTTAACGACAGTATTAGTTACAATGAAAAATTAACACGAACTTGTCAAATAGATTGCATGATTAAGTTTCTTATATTTATTAAGATTTACTCTTGCATGCAAAGAGCGATTTGATAATGAAATTATAAGGTCACACTTTAAGATTCTTGAGAATTATTTACCGTTTTATTTAATTTTGTTAGTACATTGTAATAAGTGATATTCATGTAGAAAGTAAATTTTTAGGATAATAATGCATATAAATAATACATAAAAAATAAAAATTCTTTTTTGTACAATTAAAATTGTTATATTGTCTGTAGTCTTATATAAAATATACTGTTAGAAATTTAATAGATTTCAAATCATCTTTAAGCAAGAATATATTTAATTACAATGATATAATTTAGAATAAGTTTAAAAATATAATAAACTTATAGTTTAATCTGATAAAAACATAAAATGTTAAGAACTAAAAGATTTTAATTTAAAAGTTGTGGTTATATAAAAATATAAATTTCTGTATTTTAACTTTTCCCCATTTAATAATATGACGTTTTGCGATAATAAATATTATACTAGCATTTTGACATTCAATATTGAGTTTTATTTATTAAATTTTTGTTTTTAGGACATGATGGAAATTAAGAATTAAAAATAACTTAGTCAATATTAATGTGTGAATTTAACCGTAAATATATATGGTTATTTATAAAATGTAATTAAATTTCCAGAATTAAAATAAGTGAATTCGATTTCTCGTATAACATTAATGACTTTATAATGATAGCATTTAGTCTTCGATATTCTAATTGTATATTATTAAGAAAGTGTATATTAAGTACTTATAATACCAATTCTGAGTCAGTTAAAGTATGAAATTTTTTTGATTTCATAAAATCTTTATAATATTTAAAAAAATATTTTATTTATATGTAAAATACGAAAAAAAATTTTCAATATAAATTTAAATTTCTTTGATATAAACTATTTCAATTTTAATTAGTAATAACTATATAATCTTTTCTATTTTTTATGAAAGTTTTTAAATAATAACAGAATTTTATTTAAAAATCAAAAATTAATGTGCTATTAATGCGAATAGTTTAAAAAATAATTTTAGATGTATTTTTATTTAAAACAAATCATAACTATTTCTGTGAATAAAATAAATATAAAATAATTATATGTGAAATTTAAAACTGCTATTTCATTTAGAATATAACTAAAAAGTTTCTCTATTTGTATTATGTATATTTTTTGTTTATTCGCTGGTATATTCATATAAATTTATATATAAATTATATAAAAATTTAAAACATACAATGAATAATGCAAGAAAATTATGTATGATTCAAAATTATTTCATTATGTATAGTGAGTGTTTGAATATTTTTATTATTTAAGATTATTTGTGCCGATAATTTTAGTTCATGTGAGTTTTTATAAGATTATATTTGTCCTGTACATATGTCTTTCTATAGAAATTACAAAATTAAAGAATAATGGAAATAAATTCAATTAAATAAAAATCATAGTTAAGATAAGATTAAAATGAATAATCTGTATATATTTAAATAATAAAGTATAATAAAACAATATATACATAATTGCCATTTAATAATTAATATATTACATATCATACATAGCCTTAAACATTTTAATAAAATAGTGCATGTTATTATGCACGAAAAATTACATAATAGAAACAAATAACAGTATTATAAAAAATTTGAACAAAACGAAAATTCTGAAAAGATTAACCAAAAAAATTCATAGTTTTTGATAAAGTAACAAAATGAATAAATTCAGTAATTAATAAAGATTTTTATTAATATTTAATGCTCTTATGAAATATTATGCTAAGTGAAGAAAAAAATCTACACGAACTTTCTAAAAATTTTTAAGAAGTATAATATTAAATTTTTATGATATTCTTATTTGTAATAAAATTATTATTGGAAGTTGATAACATCTAATTATAAATCTTTAAAATCGTATCTGCTAGTGAACAATTCTAAATGCATTATGCATTACTTATTAATAAATAATTAAATATTAAATTCATATATAGTTTTCTAACTTTTATTATTGTATTATCTAAAAATTTGATAATATTTTACTGTGTTTAGTATTTACAATGATAAAAATATTTATTCAAATTATTTAAAAAAATATATTTATTGTATTTATTACAAGATTATCACTAAATTTTAATGAACATACGTTGTAAAAAATATTGTATTTATACATATTTCTAATAAAATTTTAATAAAATAATTTAATTTTTGTTGTTAGCTAGAAAATAATTATTTATTTAAGTAAATGTGTATACTAAAATTTTATGTATTAACGTGTAAATATATTTTTATAATAAATAACTTTGTACAATTAATAAAAATAAATAATGCCTTTCTAATTTATAAAAACAATTGATGACGCATTTAATTTAAAGAAGAAACATACACATGGTAATAATATCAATTATTAACATTTTATTACATTTAATGAAGATAAATAGTGTGCTCTAATATAATAAAAATCATATAGACTAAAATTTGTTCAAAACAATTTGTAAATACAAAATTTTAATTAATCTCAGGGAAAATGCAGAAAAACAAAAGGTAGAGAAAGAGAGAGAAGGAGAGTGAGAGAAGGGGAAAGAGACTGAAGCACAGAGAGTATTTCAAACCATTAAATGGATAAAATTTCTTATGTCTATTATAATAATAATAATACCACGATAATAAAAATAAATATATATGCATACATATATATGTAGTTAATAAATACATATAGAAATAATAAAATTACTTTATCATCGACGAAATATTTAAAAACAATTAGGTACTATCACTTACACAAAAATGTAAAAGAAGCAATGAAAAACTGAAAGTTTGACATTCAGAGTGAAAAGGAAAAATATACTAAATATAAATTATGTAAAATTTTCATATATTTTATTTAACAATAACTCAATTATGTAATATAACATGCTTAGCATCCCGAAAACAACGAATAAAATTATTGCAAACTGAATACTATGGATGTGTTTACTCGTTTACAGATTCTCTGTTATTTGTAAATTAACTATAATAATATGCTTCAATTATCTCATTGTATTGAAAAATATTTTCTGCATTAAAAATTTTTTTATTATACATATAAATATACACTTATATATATATATATAATATACGTGTGTATGCGTATACGTATATAAAATTAAAATTAATATTTTTTACGTGTTTTTATTTATAAAAAGTATTATATTATTATATTATATTATATACGAATATACATATTATACGTATAATTTTTTATTTTTATTATATTTTTACAAGCTATATGATATCTATATATAATACTATTTATATATAGAAACACGTAAAAAATATATCATCAGCTGATTAACGGATCACAATTTAAAAAAATTTAGTAAATTTAAATTATAAAATAGATTCTGTGAAAGTCAATTATACTATATTATTATTATAGTTATTCATACAAACAATTGTAAAGACTATAAATATCAGAAAGTTTTTAATTATATTATTTTTTGCTTATTTGGCCTTAAATTAATTTTGAAATACAAATTCCTAATATTTAACTATTTTATTTGAATTAATGAATTAAAAATTAAAAACTGTTAAGAAGAAATTCATCGTTTAACTATAGTTTAGTTGATAAAATAGCATCGAATTCATATTCCAACGTGTATTTTTAAATTCTTTTTCTTCGATAAATAAGTTTCTTTCAAATTATGTATGTTCATAAGCAATCTTCGAAAAATAATTATATGCAAATAGAAACTGCGCATGCAGTCATATTAAATGTTGGTTTACGTGTTTAAACATTTATAATACCTTGAATGCATATCATTGGTATGAATAATGCGCACTGTCAACACGTCGTCAGTATGTATCGACGCTGCATCGGCGATATCTGATACGAAAACTATTGACACTATAAAAACTATAAGTCCGATAAAACTTAAATATGAAAGTAATCCAGACATATTTATAAAGCTTTTATCCAATTTTTAACACAAATAATTATAAAAATTTGTCACTTAATTCAAAATTCTCTTCGGATAAAATTTTATTAAAGAAGAAATCTGTCTTGTATCGGCAATGTACGTTTTTACAGAAGAGCAGGGCCCGACTGATTTACGGAGTTCTCAAACGGTCACCGTGTACTGAGGCATGTACAATCTACTTTAGCACGCGCGGCATTTAAAAGATCGAGTGCCGTAGTAGTTGATTAGCAGTGCTTGCACGAGAAACAGACATAAGAACATAACAACTATTGCAAGCAGTGTGCTCATGTTTCCTTTTTTCTTTATTCACGAATCGCCACCTTGCGTAATACTATAATCATTTAGTTTTAAGCATCATACTTTGTAAAAAGGAAAGTTTGATAAGCGTCCATTTTCTGTAATCATGCATTTAAGCGATTAATATCATAAACAGCGTTATCTGTACGTATGCAATCATAGACTAGAACTTGGATGATTTAAAATGAAAAATTCCACTTATTTTCGTACATTGAACTTCATTATGTATTTATGAATTTTTATCTAATAAATTTGGAATTTGATAGTTTAAAATTTTGACCATTTCAAAATTAAGAAATGGTCCATTTCGAATTTCTTCGAGATAACACTATCATTTTGTATGTCATTGAATGTCTTAATGATCATATGATGAATATTTTAACACAATTATAAATTAATCTTCAGAGATAAGAGAGATTTTTTATTACATTATTAAATTTAGGGTGGTGAAAAGACTAAATATTAATGAAATGTACAATATTCAAAGATCTTCAATGTATATAAATATTATATTTTTTTACTTAACAAAAATTTTCTTCTGAATATTAAAATCGACTTATTTAAAAAAACACAAACATTAATTTTTTTTTAAGAATTTTTATTTTACGATTTTATTCAAATTTTATGGAATACGTTTATTTCATTATCAACTACTAATTATATCAAAATATTTACCATAAATTTTTCAGTAATAGATTTATATTATTTATTTTTATCATTTAAGGAAAAATTATTTTTTAAATTCACAGAATTTTTTATCGATAAATGTTGTTATTAAAAATTTTTATGTAATATTTATATATCACGTAATACTTGAAACAGCATCATCATAATTTTTAGTTTTTATGTACATTTATTTGTAAAATAAAAATTTTTAATTTTAAACAATTGCTAAAGAAAATTAAGCATAAAGTATAAATAAAATTTAAAAGTTGCTTACATTCAAAATGTTCTAGTACAATTTTCAGTAAACTAAAATAAACCTACTTTTTTTTTAATTTATCAAAATAGTTCTTTTTTCAAATAAAATGCGTGTTATTTTTAAACTATTTTATTTTTACTTTTAACTATATGTATATATTCCAAAATAAGTAATTTTCAGATAAAATAAGTTTGCAATAAATTTATTTATGAATCTATATCATTTATTTAAATGAAACATAATTTTTTAAATAATTAATTTGTAAATATTAGTGGTATTTTATATATTTTTTTATATGTACAAATATACAATTATCATTAGATTTATGTTATTTTTTATTAGATAAAGTTGTTAAATATATATAATTTAATTAATAATATTATATCAAACTGACAATACTATATTTTCTTATTCAATTAAAACGCATTAAGATATTTCATAATTTTAATACTACAACAATATTTGTCGTTAAGTTGTTTAAAAAAACTCTAAAATATTCATTTTTAAGGTCTATTTTCTTCATTAATAAAAAGAATAATAAAAATATTCAGATTGTTTCCTAATTTAATTATTATTTTTATCAATTTATTTGAGTTAATAAAGAAAATATAAGAATATTGTAATTGTAGTTTGATAGTTAGTTTTGATAAATGCATTTTATTTAAGATACAACTTAAATAGAAAATAAACTATTCAATCGTAATATACTCAGTAACTTCTTTATTTATTTTAATTTACAATTTTGTCAGTGTACAAAATATGAATTTGAAAATAATGTTTGGTTTACGAGTTAACTAATTCTTTGTAAAATAACAAAACAAGAATTTTTTCCTGTATATCTCATTTAAGAATAAAAATTAATTATGTATACGTAAATTATACTCGTTTTTGAATATCATTATTTAAATAAACAAATTATACTAATAACTACATTTAATTTCACGATATTAGAGTTGATTTGGTTATAAAACCAATAAATTATCGTTTATTAATCTTGAAATATTCGAATGTGGAAATAATAAATTATTGCATATTTTCTTTATTAAAGCTTACAATCAATAATCCTTGAAAATTTAATTATCTAAATATTAATATGACGAATCTATTAATTTTTGCATGATGAATCTTTATGAATGCTTTATAATTACCGAATAATTTAATTTGTTATTAAAATAATAATATTATACTTTCAACGTATTTGATTAAATTTAATAATTTTTCAAATCTAAAAATACTTTTTAATATTAATAATTTATAAAAATAAGTTAATATCTTCTTACGAAAATCTTTAAAAAATCGTCTGTACACCGTAATGCTATCCACCAGCATTTATACAATTAATCATTTTAAGCGTCTGAACCTATCTAACAGTAAAATTAATTAATGATTTGATTTATAAAATTACCTTTACATAATATTATTATTTGTGAAAATAATATACTTGTTTTATATTATATATCTCCCCCTTCAGTGTTTATTTGCATTCATGTTTTTCTAATAAATTATAAAAAAAAAATTCACCTTGTTATAAATCTTTTTTATTTTTATCGACCTTCGGTGTATTGAGTAAATGTAATAAAAATAAATCTACACAATTTATTAGAAAAATAATTTTTCTAAATGAATTAATAAATATATAAAATGAAAACTATTTTTAATCGATTTCTACAAAAAAATATTTTTTTGGTTAAGTATGTTGAAAAATTTGGAAAATATTTATTTATGTTTATATATTTTATTTATTTTAGAAAATATTGCTTATATTTATCATTCATCAAAAAAAATTTAAAGTGAGCAATCATTGAAATTTATGTTTATGAAGTTAAGGTAGTTTAGTTTTGAGTATATTTTTTCATGACGATAAAATTATACTTTAGTTCTATTATAGTTACTGGAATTATATTAATGTAGTTATAGTTTTATTTAATAATTATAATCATTTAAAATATAATCAGATTTTTATAATACATTTTTTATTACGTCTTTTATTTTTCCTAAATTAATAATTTTATTCTATAAAATTTTAATCTATATTATTATAGTTATTATTAGCTAGTTAATGCTTTTAAATAACATCTATACTTTTAATATAAACCTTTAAGTTGTTAAATATTCTGATATACTTAACTTTATATTTAGAAATTAAAGTTTTTTTCAATTTAATGCATGAATATCATAATTCTTTTATAAATTTTGAAATAAAAAGTACAAGATAAAGCAAATTTTATAGTTAATTATTAATTTTAATACTTTATCTTAAAAAATTAAATTTTCTAATAAAATAATAAGTCAGCTGCAATAACAAGAAAAGATAAGTTAAGAAATAAGTTAATATTCATTTTGTAACTATCATATTTTATTGAGTAATTGAAATTTATTTGACTAATTAAATACTAATGAAATATTGATCAATTTGTGATTATGGTAAAGTTGATAGTTTGATAAGAAAATAATAATTATAAAATTTTAAATTTATACCTTTTTATTAAAATGATCGTTTTCAATGATTCGGTTAAAATGTAAACAAAGAAATAAAATGTTTTTAATTTTAAAAAGAATTACACACTTGTTAAATAAGATTATAGTATTACATTGAATCATCAGCAATATACAGTTTGTATTGATATTTATTAAAAGAATTAATAAAATTATCATTAATTATTATATATAATTTTGTTAAAAAGACCTTGAAATGAAATTAATTTTTTAAATAATCCTATAACTAAAATTTTTCATTATTTGATAAAAAATGTTTCTGTTACATATAAATTAAAATTGTAGAAGTATAATATTTAATTAAAAAATATTGAAATCATTAAGTAAATATATTAAAAATAGAAACGGTAGATATAAAGACATATCTGTACAAACAAATTTTTTTTTTAATTATATTATAAATTTTAATGATTAATAATATTTTTGAAATACTACGTACTTTGATAATTACTAAATTATTCAAGCATAATTATAACGATAACATCTTTAATTTAATCTAATATTAGATAAAAAATATATTTATAAGTATTACAGCTTTTAATAATCATAATTATTATGCCCAACTATAAGTAAAAACGGAAATAATTGTAAAATATTTTTGTAAGATTATGACAGATAATATATAAATATTAATTTTGAGTAACATTTTTTATTAATAATAAGTTTATATATCTATGTATGTATAGAATAAATAGTCTGTATAAAAGTCAGTAAAGAAGATAAGCCAATTTGTTTCTGCAATACATTATTTTTTATTTTACTTTCCAATATGAAATTGATGTCCTAAATTACTATTTTTTTTAAATTAGATGATAATTTGTATTTAAAATAAATAAATTTATTGAAGTTTTACAATTATTACAAAAATTTTATAAACTGTGTTTTAAAATATTTATAGTTATATACTTAAAAGTAAAAATTTAAATATATTTAAATATTTTCTAAATATATTTAAAATTTTTTAATTTCTTATGACATATTAAATCGAATGAATTATAAAATTAAATCTGATTAATTATAATTTCCATTTATTGATTTACTAGTTAAATTTATTATAAAAACAATTATTGTAATTTTATTAAAAACTTAATATAATTATTAATTTATGTCTACAATATACTTTCTAATGCAAGTTTTTTTGTTTCATACATTCGGGCTTTCTTTTGGAAGTTTGTGAATAAAAGGCTTCTTTTCGAAATATATGCCCCGGATGTGGCGACCATGTGAGAGGAAAGAGTACGAAAGCAAAGAGAGAAAGATAGAAAGGGTATAGAGTAACAGGATCTAATGGAAGTGTACTTAATCCAGGAAGGAATATATGTAAAGGCAAATCAGATCAATTAATTTAATTATTTTCTCCATTACTGCATTTGTATTGTTTGTAACTCTATTTAGTATTGTATATATTTTGATTTTAAAAATTTATGATAGTTTTTATTAGTAGCTTTTAAACTATGTTACTATTTTCATAATAATTATATGGATCTTATTTATTATTCTTGAATCACTTTTAAATCCACTTCTGTATTTGTGATTAAAAATATTTGTACACTTTTAAATGAAATTTTTTAATTAATTATTTCTTATATATTTTAATAAATTAAAACAAAAAAATATATTTTAAATAAAAAAAATTTCTATAAATTAAGTTATGGAATACTATATTATATATTATTATTTTATTATAGACAATGTGATATTGTATGTTTTATTTTATTGTAAATTTAACAAAAATAAATTTAAAGTCTACTTTAATAATAGTATTCTTTGAATAAATTATTTTATAGTCAAATATTTTATGCAAGTTCCTTTAAACTTGATACAGAGTTTTAATGTTTTATCATTTAGTACAATTTTTTAATATTTATATACTTCATATTTCAAAACTTTGTTGTTTTTTTCAATTTTTTAACTAATTAAAATGTTTGAATACTCAATGGTCTCTTTAATTTAAAATCATAAACTGCAATAATATTTTATACATATAAATTACAATTTGTGAATAAAGTACAAAATCGAATTTAAATCAAATGAAATTAAGTTAATTTAAATCAATGGGTTATCTACAACCATCACATCTATTTTACAGACTCTTTATTTTTTTAAATTTAGACGACTTTTAAAATAAAAAAAAAACTATATTACTTGAAATTTATAATTTCATTAATTATTAATTTTTCAATTTTTCAAGCTTAATTATTTTTATTAGAACCTTTTATTTATATTTAATACACAAACAAGAGATTATGTAAAGTTTGTATTTATTTAAATTTGTAGCAAAATGAGATTGTTTCGATTTAAAAATTTATATCTTTTTGTTGATGAAAGCTGTAACTCTTTTGTATTTATAAAAATAGTAGCCTGCGGCTATATATGTGATTTAATCTAGTAATTGAATTATAAAATAAAAAAAAAAACTAATATTTTAGAAACTATTTTGTTTATTAGGCAAACGGTGTGTTAAATATATATAATAAACATTGATAAAAATAAAGTTAATTTTATATACTCATAATGAAAAAAAATTTCAAAACACAAGAAGAACGTAAAGTATTATATCTAAGCAAGAGGCAAAGAGTAGGAAAATATCCATCCCTACAATACAGCAGAGAGACATCTTTGTAACGCATATGTGTTATATACGTGAGTGGGGTGCACAGTGAGGGGCGGAAGAGAAAGGGAGACGAAGGGTGCAACCTAACATGAATACACATGGCTTCCAAGAGCAGGCTGTCCATGCATTTAATGCATATAGTTTACGTGCTCGCATACGTACACGTCATCAAGGGTCGGAAGGGGGCTTCGTAACAAGCATGTAGCAACGCCACCGTCAGTCGGGTTTGTTCTCCCCTGATGTCAGACTTATCCATTGTAGAAGCTAGCGTCACCCTCTGTTTGAGATTCACGTTTAGAGGGCTTATTCCGTATATACATTATTTCTAGAATAAACGTTTCGGTAAGCATTAGTTTTTGAGACTTTTTAACAGAATTTTTATATGCACGTAAGTACACAATCTAAAAAAATTTTTTATTACATACATTTTTTTTTTTAACGGACAATTTATTTCTATAGTAGGTCAATTTATTATTGTTTATTTGAAGAAATTTGATAACGACTTCAATTTTTACTTTAAAAATAGGTTAATTGATTATTGTACAATTACAAATTAATTATCAATATCAATCATCGAAAATTCTAAAGTCCATTTCAAATTTAATTTAAGAATGCCTTAAAATTTTATGTGTATCCAAATATTCAATTTCTCTTTTAATAAATATAATATATTAGATGATTAAAAAATTAGTTATTTAAAAAAATTGTTTAAACTTGTTTAAATGTAAATTACATATAATTTATAGTATTCAATATTTACTGAAAATTATATAAATAAATTTATATTATAGCATAGAAATCTATTAATAGTTTAAAAATAAGTATAAAAGACCAGTAAATTTGTAAGCAAAAATTTCGTATGTTATTGTGTTCATAAAAAACAATCACATTTTTATCAATACATTTAAATGTATAAAAGATTATAAAAATATATTAAATATATATAAATATAAATGTAACTCTATATATTATTCATTAATTAAAAGTTTCAAATGAAAAGAATATTAATGTATATTAAAACTGTGTATTATAGTATCTTTTTTAAGCTTATTAGTTGAACTTTAAAATTAATAAAATTTCAAAGAATACATAAATTTATATGAAAACACGAAGAGGCTTGAAAATTATTTGAAATTATACGCATTATTATAAAATATAATATTTATAGATTTTTCTCCGTTTTTGTTAGTTACTTATTTGAACCAGTACTTCGTATAATTCATTTATGCAAAAATTTTTTTAAATAAACGATTAATGTAAATAATGGTTAAAATATAAAATTTAAAAAAATCAGTGTAAAAATATACAAATATTTTTTTCTTAGCAATATATATAACAATAAATAATTTTAAAACATTCTAAAAAAATTTTACAATAAATTTTTTTATAATATTACAAAATTTACCTGGTTTATCGTAGTTTATAAATTTGTTTATAAGATGATTATACAATAAGTTTAAAAAAAATGATGAAACTTTACTATTTATTTCAGATTTTTCCCGCTACTTTATTAGGTAAAATATAAAAAAAGAAAAAAACGAAAATATGATCCCGCACTACGAAGATTTATGGTTAACTGATCCGAGTTCAACAACTCTTTCAGTATCCATCCCCGTCACTGATCAGCTACTACATTGTTGTAACGTAGCAGATATGAAACATCTGACTGCCTGGAGGCGATATCGTTACCTTGTCGAGACGATGGAGTCCAGTGGTCAAAAGTTTAACCAAAAACTCATGCTCGAAGCTATATTTCGTGGGAATGACCTTATTTACAGTGCGTCTACTAATTGTAATGTATCATGATTTTGTAAAAAGGGTGCTATTATACAATAGTATCAGGTCAAGGCGAACATTGATTTCTAATCAGATCATGAATTATTATTTTGATTGTTATAATTACTTATGATATATTCAAATACTTTTAACTTACCATTTATTTTTTAAGTTCACAAAACAATAATAAGTATTATTTTTCTTTTGATCTTTCTATGATCTTATGCGCATAAAATATAGTACTAATAGAAGTAAATTACTAAGCTTCTTATTTGTTTTTTTTTGTTTTATTTTGTTGAAATAATTATAAAATGATAAATAGTCTGTAGTATACTGTTGTATAATTTCTTTTATTCACTTAATCAAAATGTTTACTTAATTAAAATTACTTTTTTTTCTAGTCACAGATTTACGTAACTTAAATATATTTTAATCAATAATATACACTTAATATAATTTATAGGTATAATATATCTATGTACTTTAATAATTTTTATTGAGAATGTCAAGTATTGTATAACTTCTTTGACTTATTGTAAAAATAGTTAGTTCATTATAAATCTCGTGTGATTTTTATTATTAAAAGTAAAAATCAAATTTTTTAAGAATTTTTTCTTTTTCTTTTGAATAAATTTGTTCATACTTATAAATATGAATCTATATCATATTAAGTAAATATATAAACAATGTAATAAACGATAAATTTATTGTCAACAAAATTTATTGATGTAACAATACCAAAGTATTTTAATATCTTTGAGTTCATTATATTTACAACTAATAAAACTCAAATCATTAAATTATTACTTGTATGAATAAAAAGGCAATTTTTAATATTTATAATGAAATATGTATCTCCATAAAGAAGAAATATAATATAATTTTATTTACGATAAAATGGTATTGTTTTTTCAGATTTGAATTTAAGAATATTCAAATCGTATTAAGTTTGTGTAAAATTTCAATCTCGGTATATAATAAAATTTATCTTATTCTAATTTATATAAATTTAGATTGTTTTTCAATTATATTTCAATTGATAAAATTTAAAGATTATTATCATTATAAATTTATTAGTTTATATATTTATTAGAATCTTTTAAATTCAATTAAAATTTTTTCAAAAGAGAAGGTTATTATTTAATATAAAATATTATCGATGCTCATATAATATTGTGAATATAATATTAAAGAAAAATTATTGCTTTTGACAAAATTTTGATATTAATTAATTTTTTATAAATTGAATTACATTAATGAAATATTGAGATAGTGTAGTTTAAGTTACTAATTTTTTCATGTAAATTTATCAAACTATTTAAAGTAACTATTATTCTTATTGTGTAAAATTAAAATAATTGTGCTCTTCTAATTACTTAAAATATAATAATTATAAATTTACTAATAAATATAAAGTGGTTAATTTAATTAAATAAATTAAAATTTTTGTATATAATTTAATATTTTATTACACAATTCCGTCATGCAATAACCAATTTTACATTTTAATAATAATACCAAAGTATTATTCGATCATTTTCATTCATAAGCTACATATCGCCCATGAAATACAAATGTATTCTTTGATTTTTATGTACTAAATTAGTGCTTACTCTTTAAAACTTAAAATATAAAATACATATAATGGTATGTTTTCTGTTTTATTGTGAACCTGGCAGTATCTTTAATAAACCTCTCTTTTATTTATCGCCAGCATAAAATAATACTTTTCATTAGTCCAATTCATCATAATTTATATAAACTGAAGAATAATTGTTTGTAAAATCAACCACATATATTTTTAGATAAATAATTAATTCTTTTTTTAAAATTTTTAATATTAGACGGTAACATTTTTATCCAAATTTACAAAAATCTTTACCCATTTAAGTTTCCAATATATTATTTTACACGTTTTTTAAGACCTTATTATATATATTCTGATACATACTTTTATATTTTGTCATAAATTTAATAATTTTAACGTTTAAAAAACAAAAACAAAATAAAATGCTTTTAATATTAAATTTATTTAAATCAATATTTTAATTTTTTTTTACTAAAATACAAATTTAATTTATATATCTAATTATTGGATTGATTATTAATATGATTTCAACTAAGTTATTATAATAGTATAATGTTTTCACATTCAGATAACAATTTTGTTAATATAACAAATTAACTTCTAGTTATTCTTTGTTTCTAGTCATACAGAACCAAATAAATTAAATATTTTTTATATTTATAAAATAATTATTTTTCAAAAATCTATAGAAAAAATAGTATAATCAAATTAAAAATAAAATTAGAATTATTTAGTAATAACGTATGGATAAAAAGTTCATAAAATATTTTTAATTGATTTAATATCGAGATTTAAAGGGCACATCTGTAAACTTGATTTATAAATAACACAGTTACATTAGCAAAAGTTGACTATTAATAGCATAATCAAATATAATTATATTCTGTAAATTAGAGATTTAAAAAAAAAGTTTTTGTAACATATCCAATCTTTTAAATAATAAACAAATATTCCTGAAAATTACGAAAAAGGTAATTAAAGAAAAATAAGAAATTTATTGTAGTGATAAAAAATTAAAGAGTAAGCAGCAAGTTGAAGTCGACAGTCCAAGGATCTTCAAATTTCAAGATGGCAGTATATCGAGCTCGAGTCCACCTTGAACTATAGTATTCTTATTTACGAATGCAGAATGCCTTGGTAAAGTAGCAATTGGATTAGTTTCTCTCAATCTTTTAATCTTATCACTCTTGTCGATTTCTCGAGCAGACTCGGAGCTTAGCCTATGTTGACATGGTCGCTTATTCGTCGAGTTACCATTATAACTATTTTCATCGCAGTAGTTCAACACCGTCTGCATAGATACGGTGTTGCGTCTTTCATCATACAGAGAGCGTGGGTTCAAGGGTACTTCACGAGTTGATCCTCCGAAACGTCCAACATTTTTGAATGGTAGTAAACAATCCGGAGGAAGAGCTGATCCTGGACTGCTGGATAATTGTCGGTTTGCAGATTCCACAGAGGTAACAGATGCTGTACCTCCAACAACGCTGTAGTTAGATGGTGCGCTTTCTGTTACACGCTTCTCGATTTTTATTTCAGTTACCTGTAAAAATATATTTTTTAGATTTAAACGTGTATAATTTTAAAGTATCTTTAAAAATACAATAAAAGTTGACTTTTAGTACAATAGAATAATTAATATTAAAAATAAATATTAAATTCTTTTAATAGACTAAAATAATAATTAAATTATATAAAATTTATAATCAACTGTTATATATATATATATATTTTTTTTTTAAAAGTACAAGAATGTATTTATTTTATTTATTGGAAAATTTTTTATAAAATCAATTAAAATAGTATTTTAAAAATCAAAGCTTATTAAAGATATTTTGAAGATTTGCCTATTTCAAATAATTCGTATATTATATTAATTTTTCAAATAAAAATATTTCTAAAAATAAAATGATGTGAAAAAAATTCTATGTTCTGAATGTATGAATTTATTAATTTAATTAAATAATTTATACAAATCGGTTGTTATATACATATGTAGAGTTATTTTTTTAAAGAAAAACAATGAAAAAAATGAAAAAAAAGACATATAATCTACTAACTTGATTTTGTCGGATGAGTATATCAGGTGCGGCTTCAGGTAATGGCTCTTGTGACAAAGGTGGCCACTCATTATTATTTCCCATATCTCTTTCGTACATCAAAAATTTTCTACGTGATTTCTCGATATTGTGCAGTTTTTTTCTTAGTTTCGTAAACACCAAATACTCAATAACAAAGTACTCAACGATTATTGATACTAAGAAATTTGCCAATCCATAAGCTAGTAAAATAAATCTAAATTCAAGATCTTCAGGCAGTACTAGTTCAAACCAGTCAGCGAGTTGTTCAAACGGTGCAATAGATAAGTATGCCGAAAATGAACTCAATAGCACAAAAGAAGCTAATGAAAAAGAAAATTTAAGAACACTTTTAATTATTAAAACATAAAGTATTGTGGTAAATTTCTATTTTAAATTGCAATTTTTTGATTAAATACTAAATTAAAAATACATGATTTATTATTAATTTGGATTATTAATTATAAAAATTGTATATAGATTTCACATTTAATTTTAGATTTTTTGAAGTTATAATTATAAAATAATTTTTGTTAAAAAATTTAAATCAAATAATATTTAAGTCACATTTGTTGCTCTAAATAAACATAAATTTAATTTCATCATAATATTATTATTCGATGTAATTTATGTAAATTGTGGCGCGCGCTAGCGTACGTATAGGAAAAATATAAATAATGAAAAAAACTATAAGAAACGACTTCTATATGTTATTAAAATTAACACTTATTCATGATTTTTTATTTTGTTATTTTTAATTCAAATTCTGTGCAATGTAAAAAATTAATAATATATTTATTAGTTTATGTTTATTGTTTATTTGTATGGATTAATTTCAATTTATATAAACTTAACGATTTAATTTAAAATTTTATAAAATAAAAACACTATTTTCTATGGATAAAAAATAAAATTTAAAAAAAAAAAGTTTTTTATTTAAAAAATAAATCTGTCGATTCTAATAATATTGTTATTGTGTGTCTAAAGTAAAATATTATTGATTTTCTATAAAATTATTGAATAGGTAAAGTTTTTTCTAATCATTTTTGAAGAAGACTTTAGTTTTTGATTATTAGAGTAAAAATCAACCAATTATTTTAAAAAAAATATATAGAAATTATTTTATATAAAATAATAATATCTAATATTAAATTTATTGTTTTTAAATAAATCTTTATATTTTTTTCATAATTTAGCCAGAGATTATGTTTCAGTTTCAAATATTTTTTTATAAAATAAAAATTGTCAAAATATATTTTTTCTTTTTTAAAATAAGTTTTATGAGTCAGGCAGAATATGTGAATTTTAAAAGAATATTAAAAGATTTCAAGGAAATGAAAAAATTTCATGTATAATATAAACATACGATACTTCATTACCTAATAATCCATAATTTGTCCAAATGGCTTTTCGATATGGTCGACCTTTTGAGAAAACTATAGCAAGAATGATATATTGAATTGAGCTGACGATAAATATTGTATAATTTTCTAGGCAACCCACATCATCTTTATTATCTGCAGTGGCATTGAAAGGTACAAACCATTCCATTTGTCTTAGATTCCATAAACTTAAGTACTGAAAAACACTAACGATAAAGATTTGAGCAACAAGGCTGAGAATTGGTGTAACACTGATCAGACTCGTGAGTGGAGGTATCTTGTTTAGTGGACCATCATAAGCTTCCGTTTTACCGAAGAAGAAAGCAAATATAGAGATGATAAAGAGGTCAATGTAAAGAAACTCTATGTCGGTTAGATTGGACTCGATACTGTAAAGTAACATAACTGAAATAAACTGCGTGAGAGAGTAAGCCGCCATATATTTAAAGATGCCGAAAGAAGTGACCAGAGCGGCACGACCTTCACGAATGACATTTAATACACAGGAAATATTGGTTTCACGACTAGTGAATGGAGAAGCTACTGAAGATTCAGTATCCGATAAAGAGATACCCGTGTGTGCGGCTTTTAGGGCACCACAGTCATTTGCGCCATCACCTACCATTGCTGGAAAAAACGTTAATATATTAAATATATAAAGTTTATGAAAAAATGTCTTCTATTAAAAATTTGTTTAATTCATAAATGTTTATGAATTAATAAGAAATATTTACAATTATATAAAAATATTTTATATGAATTATTAAAAAATTTTTTGTCTATAAAATTTTATGTTATTTATTTTTTAAAATATTTAATGCATTCTCAAAGTATTTAAGATTTATAGAATAATTTTAATTAAAAGATTATTTTTAAGTTATTACTCAATATAAGATTACATAAACTCAAAGATCTTTACCTACGTAGTAACCAAGAGCTTGTAATTCTTGTACAAGCTGTTGCTTTTGATCCGGAGACATTCTTGCAAAAATAGTTCCACGAGTAGTTAATTTCGGTATTAATTCCGGATAGTACTGTTTTATTAGAGCCCAAGTTTTTCCCGTCAGAGAAAATACATAATCATTTTTTTTGGAATTATTTCTATTTTTTCCGGTTCGTTGAATACTGTAAAAAGTCTAATGTCAACTTTAAATATTAAATTTTTAATTTTTATTTTATATTCTTTGTAGAAAAATGTACAGTATTGTGATTAATTTATATATCAATTTCTTTAAATTAATAATTTTTTTTGTTTAAATTTGCATTCAATAAAATAAAATAAATAATAATTAATCAATAAATTTTTGTCATTTATGTATAGAAATTTTAAATATTTACCATTTTAGATAAAGCATATAAATTTTTATATTATAAGAAACAAAAAAAAATTATTTATATTTTTTAATTTTGGAATAAATGAAAAAACTCACTCATCTGAAAGATAATTGAGTACAGCATCTCCTCTACTATTATTTCCGAAAACACCTCCACTCTCAATAGTTTCTAAGCTAACAATACTATTGATATCGGTAATTTCACTAAAATCGGTGATTTCAGGTCCGACAATAGTCGGTGACAAGTGACTTTGACTAACTTGGGTAAAGCTTCTCGTAAAATATACTTGGGGCTTCATTTGATTTTGCTGTGTGACTGCAGTTACTGCAATTACTGGCATTTTGGGCTTTACAATATCACAATCTCGAGCAACAGATAAAGCTGTTAGCATATTGTCACCAGTCACCATGACAACTTTAATAGCAGCATCATTGAGGGCGGCAATCATAGGCATTGTTTCCGGCTTCAGGCGATTTTCAAGTATAACAAAGGCCAAAAATGTAAGTTCAGTTTCGGCAGCCTCACGAGTTATACGCTGTACTTTGGCGTAAGCCAGCCGTTTCAAAGATTTGTGGGCAAGTGCAATTACACGATAGCCCTCCGAAGTGTATTCTTGCAAAACATTATTAAAATCATGTGGAACTGCAAGTAAAACAGAATAAAAATATTAAGCTACAGTATTATACTAGATATAGGTTTTATAGATTGTTGAAAATATATATACATATGTGTGTGTATGTGTGTACTTAAAAAAGGTAAAATTTTTTTTATGTAAATCCGCTTTTATAAATTAAAATTAGGTTTTCTTAATTTTATTATATATAAATTCGTTTTTATAAAAACAACTTAATTACAAAAATCTCGAATTTATTTATGATTATAAAATTTAAAAAATGCACACACATGCGTACAGAATAAAGTTTTTTATGTCTAATAATTTGATAGATTATCTTGATTGTCGAAATTTGATTAGTGTCTCCGAAGCACTTTTTTATTATTTTTGCATTAGAGATTTTAGAAAACATCTCTGTATACCTAGAATCAATCAAACTAACTGCTTATCAAAAGTTTTATTTCCTTGAAGATTAAACCATACAATTATTTAAACATTTTTAATGGATTTATATCTAGTAATTATAATATAGTACAATGACCAGTTTAATGTAGCAAAATCGTTTTTTCAGTTTCAAGTAGAACAAAAACCGGCGGATTTCTAATTATTACCCTTTGTTGTTAAACAATTTCTATTATTACTTTTTTTGTATTTATTAAGAATGTTTGAAAAGATAGTAATACAAAATTTTTTTCAATACAGAAAATATAACGTAAATTTAGTAAATTTTTTTTTCTGGAATAACACAAATCATTTACATCTTGTTGAAAAATTGCTTACTCATCATAAAATAATAAGATACCGAAAATTCTATTCTTTTTCATCATTTTATATAAAAAACTTCAAACTATCAGGTAATCATTTTTTTAAATTTTAAGACATTTTCCATGAATTTACTTATAAATCCTTTAAAAAGTTGAATATAATTATATCAAACATAAGCATAGCTTTATAATATAATATATAATTTAGAATTATGATCAAGTTTTTTTCTGTGACCATGGTTAAATGATAAATAAAACCTGAACAGAACATCTTAAAAGAAAAATCATCCCGTCTGTTCAGATTTAAATCTTTTCTTATACAGTTTCCTAAAAAATAGTTCTTGCCTTTTTAAATTTTTAACAAGACTATGTATTAATCACAAATAATTTATCTGAAAAAATTAATTTAATATTAATAAATATTTATATTTATAAACTAAATTATTCTACCAAAATAATTTTTTAAATAGAAGTATTATAAATTTTTTACGTTGAATTAAATTAAGTTTTAATGTATAAATATTATAGTCGACAATAACCTGATTTCATAATACTTAAATGTAACATAAATGTAAGGTATAAAACACTTTAAATATTTTTTGCTTTTTAATATTATATTATTATAACTAGGTACGTTTTTCCACTTATAAATTACATTTTTTAAATAAGAATTAATGTTTTAAATGTTTATTATGCAATATTTTCAATTAATCATGTATTTGTAAATTAACTACAGTAATAAACACTATTTAAATTTAGAACATATATTTTAAATAAAGAATTAAATAATAAATAAAAATTTTTTAATTTTTTATGTGTGATGACAAATTTCATTAAATTTCTCCAATTTTACATAATAATACCACAGAATATTAATCAATTTATGCGAGTTAAATTTATAGTATTAGTGTCTCGTTAAAACATTTGAATTAAGTAGATATGTATGCAGAATTCAAAATAACAAATATGGAAAGAAAAGTTTATTTATAGATATTAAACAATATTCGCGTCAAGTACAATTGTCTCTAAAGGTAGGAACGATTAAAAATGAATTTAAAGTAATTTAAATATAATTTTATATGATTCGAATTAAAAAACTAAAATAATATGCATAATAAATATTTTGATTTAAACACAAAAAATGTTTTTATACATAAACTCTTATCGAATAAAATTAATTTACATAAATTTAATATTGAAATTATGCACATTCAATTATATAAAAATTATTTATTACAATTATGCATTTAAAAAATTTATTAACACACATGGATACATACTAAAAAAATAATAAACGATTTAATGTATTTTGCAATAAAATTAATTCTTACCTGATTCTGGCTTAGATAGACTGAGAATCATTTCTGGGCTACCTTTACAATATAGATCGTAATGGTCTGCACCGAGAGTTCTTGTAATAACACTCATACGTTGTAAACTCGAGGTAAATGGAAACTGCCTAACTATTCCAATTTCGACTCCACCTTCAGTTAAATGATCGTCACCATTTTCTGTCAAAGTCTCGATTACACTAGGTCCAACCTCATCATTATTAGGTGTCAATGAGACGACAGTTACAGAAACTTTGTTAGAAGCTAAATTCGGAGGTCTGACGATTGTTGGGAAGAGCATTGAAAATTTTGACGTATCAGAAACATTTGGCTCTTCTAAAATCCATCCTGTAGATTCAAACATTTTCAAATCTAGTGGATCGCCGATTAATTGACCATCAATAATTGTGATTGAATGACACGTGACCATTCCTATTAGAACTTCGTTTATATTCAGGGTTGAAATATCCTTAATTGGTAATTGAAACTTCTTTGAAGTAACTGTAACTACTCCCCACATATCTAATCCATCTTCGGTTAGTGTTCCAGTTTTATCAAAGCAAACACAATCAATAGATCCAGACACGTTGATTGCTCTTGGGCTTGTACAATAAATTTTATGTTTTTCCAAACGATTCTGTGCCACTATTTTACCAAAAAATTTTGTATTTAATATTTTGATTATTAAAATAAAAATCATAAAAATATTATAATTAAAGTTCAAGTATCAAATAAAAAAATAGTTTTACGAAATAAAAAAATTCTATTAATAATATAGAAATATAAAATTATAAAATTTTTATTATTAAGTAAATAAATTTTGAAATAGTTTTAAGTAATTAATAATTTTTTTTTTATAATAAATCACGCATATGTTATATTAATATTATTTTTAGGATTAAATTTTTTCTAAAAATTAAACACTTAGCTTTAATTAAGAATATTCGAATGAGAAGAATTTGTTATTAATAAATGAATTATATTTACTCTATTCGGAAGGGTCGCAATCAGTGCATTTATATCAAGGATTAAGCATTAAAAAAAGATACACAAACATTTGAAATGAAATATTTATTAAATCGTTACCTAATCTCCCGACCGTCATTGCAGCGGGAAGAGCAGGGGGTACGACTATGGTTATGAGATCAAGAGCTTCGAGAGCGATGTGGCTGCTAGGTACACCTCGAAGAGCCTTGGTAATGATGGTATATATGACCCCAATGCTTGCAATACAGGCAAGAAGTTCAACAAATTTGTACGAGTCTTGTTCAAATTTAAAATCAACTGGTGGAGGATACATAATTGAACGAACGAGACCTCCCTTGCTTGTATTGAAACCCGTGCGAATAACAACTGCAAGTACCTAATAAAATGGGTAAAAAAATTATTAAATTTAATAAAAATTAATACGATTATAAATGTGTTTTTATCTATTTTTACGAAGCAGATAAAAAACTTTAGCTGATTGATTTGATATTTTACAGTACACCTATAAATTACGTTCTTCGAAAAATTCTATAATCCAATATTTCAAAATAAATATTGAATTTTAAATCGAAATTTCGTTTTTTTAAATTTAACTAATTATTATTTTCATTAAATATATTTAAAAAAATTTATAATACTATAATATGATTTTGATTAGAATTCTATTTTTTTCACGTTTATGTTAACTAAAAATGCATATTATAATTTAAGTATGTAATTATATAATTTGAAAAATCATTAAAATTGGTCCAATATCAATGCGCGAATTAAAGATGAAAGCAAATTTAAATCGCTCTATAAAAAGAGTAAGATTCATAACTTAAATAATTTTAAAACGAATGACTGCAAATGTTTACAAGAATAACAAGAAACAAATCATATTTTGCACATTATTAATCATTTCTAACTTTACAAACAGATAATGTTAATATTATATTTTATGTACTCTACAATTAAATGATTTACAATATTGTTCCTAAATTAACCTTCATACAATTTCGACATATTTAATTTAAACCTGCATTGATTGTCATTATTTATATTTTTCTGGAAGTTATAAAAGTATTTGAAATAAAGCATAATAATTTTTTATTTAATAGATTCAAATAATGTAAATTTTATTATCTTTTACATGGATGTGAGAAGCTCCAGTTTAAATTTTTTTAAATATTATTGTTTAAAAAATTAATATTTTTTTAAGAAAATAGTATAAATTTTCAAAAAATTTCTTAAAATTAAAATTTTTATAACCGTTTAAATTTTTTCCTATTTCGAAGAATTTATTAAACTTACTAAAATATAAAAATAGAATGAAGAAATTTTATTACCTTCTCGGTACCAAAATAACGCGTTTGTAACACCCGTGTACCACAATATAGCGTGTGTCTTGCGTGTTCTTTAGTATCGTAGACGATGTCACTAGCAGCCGGTATAGGTGTCTTGGTGACTGGAACTGACTCCCCAGTTAGCATTGATTCATTTAAAATACAATTACCTGTAAGCAAGACCGCGTCACAGGGTAGTATACAGCCATATGATGGTATAACAAGTATATCACCAGGCACCAAATACTTGGCTGACACTGTGGCGGTTGATCCGGTCGAACGATCACGTAGTACAGTTGCCACGTCTGATGATGAAACTGTTGATCGAAGATTTCTCTGGTTCTAGAAAGAAGAAAATATTTTAATTCAACCGACTTTTAAAATAATTCATTTCAAGAAAAAATCTAAAAAATAAAGAACAAGCAATAAATAAATAAAAAAAAAAAATATTTAACTACTCAAAGTGTGTTATCAATAACTAATCATTGTTTAAATATTCTAAAAACATTAATTTTGTTACTAATTATATCATAATTAACAAGATATTTTCTCCATAAAAAAAATAATACTAAATTTTTTAGATTTATAATGTGTTTTATTAGAAGCGTTTATTTAATTAAAATTTTTAAATAATTTTTAAATTAAATATTATTATTAGTAGGTTTAAGACAAAATATTTTTGTCATTATACCCAATGACCGCTTAGTAAAATTTGATTTGAATTTGAAAACTTGAAATTACCCTTCTTGTTTGTAGGACGGCCATTATAACACCACAAGCGGACATACCCAAAATGACCATAGCGTAATAAACATAATCATCAGAGATCCAAAGACGGAAGCTGAATAATTGAAAGACATAAAAAGGATTAAGAACTTCAAGACCGAGAAGTGTCAAAAAACCCTTGACAGGTACAACAATCTCGTTGTTTCCATAGATACCACGTCGCATGTTTTGTTGTATTGCACTTAGTTCTGGCGTTTGGTGTAGTGTAGAACTTAATACACCGCTGTCAAGGCCTCGAAGCTTTAAATACTCACATTTTTCCGTATCCCAAATGTAGATAAGCTTCTTACACGTAAACGTATACATCCATTGCACTTCTAAACATTTAATGAATAGCACCTTAGAAAATTTTGTAAAATACATATATACTGTTTATTAAATAAATTAGTTACAAATTATTTATATGCATATAATTATTTATTTCTGTATGTTTTTATATCAATATTAAAAAAAAAGACTGTAATACATATTCTAAATTTATGTATGTACATTTTAATTAGCTGAACTAAATAAAAATGTTTGAGCATACTATTTTCGTAAAAGTTTAAATTATATTACAACATAAATTATGTAAACAAATGAAATGAAATGAAATTAGTTAGTGAGTTAAAAATTTCTTTTTTGCAATATCCATTTAAGATACAGTTAAATTATACTTTAAATAGTTCATTTAATCATTATTAATAATGCAATCCCCCTCCTTTTTCAACAAAATTTGGAATCAATTGTCAATTAAAATTTTTTTTTACTAAAAATAAATAATCTTCCTTGTGTTTTTATTATTTTAATTTTTGTATATTCATGGATATAGTAAAGAGGTAAAACATTCAATTGCACTTATTTTTTATTCTTTATTGATTATGCAATATAAAATCAGAACTATGTAAAAACAAATTATTTTGTTATTTAAAACTTTTAAGAATTTCAACACACTTAAGAGAAATATTAAGAATTTAACATAAGTTTTCATTTATTGACATTTTATTTTATATTATTAATTTAAATGAAATTTATCATTTAAACTAAAAAGTAAATTCATTTAATTATGAGCATTCAATGATTTGTCAATTTATATAATTCCAAATATATTTTTTTATATAAATTACTGAAATATAATAATATAACACTATATGAAAATTTTTGCAAAGTAATATATATATACATGTTTATTTACTTGTTTGAGTAATTATTCATTTATTTAAATTAAATCTGTAATATTAAACTCTATAAATATGAATATAATATATTAAATTTAAGATAAACATAATATATTATATAATCTCATACAAACCTTTAAATTGACCACCAGACAAATGAAAAGATAGAGGTAACAGTGTATGTTCTTGATTTTGTTCTTGTTGTATTGTAATAGTGTTCTGTGTTTCAAATCTTGGGGTATTCAATTTTGTTGGCAAATTTTCTTCGTATATTTTGCTTTCACAAGAGTTCTTCCTTTATTAAATAAATACATTGTAATATATTTATAATAATGTATAATAAATGGTTTAATACTAAATGTTATAATCAAAATAATTTATTATTTTGCTTAACTTAATATTGTTATAAAAATTATTAATTATATTGAAGGTATACTATTTGTATTTTTTACAATTTTTAATACAAATGTTTTTAATAGAAATAAATTTATAATCTTGTATCATAAAAGATAATTAACTAATGTTAACAAATTTACATTAAATATATTTGTTATTGTGTAATAAAAATAAAAGATAACTTTTTATTACATCTTAAAATAATGAATAAATAATGAAATAAAAATTGATGATATTAAAAGTTAAATTTAACATACAAATTTTCAGAGTTTGCATATTATAATTTATTTCAAACTCTTTGTAAGAAGACAAATAGTTAAAAATCAGAAACAATGGAAAATGATTTTGACAAAAATTATCTTAAGAATATATTTTCAAAAAATTTGAAATTACTACAAACACATATTTAAAATAAACTAGTTTTTTTATATAACAAAAATAGAATTATTACTGTACATATATGAAATATAGAATGTTTAATTATAATTAATAAATAAAAATTAAATATATATTTTACTTAATATTTTTTTTAATTTTTTCATTAATTTATATTTTAGTTATAATTATAATACTAAATGATTATAAAAAATTAAATAACATACCATACGTCTTGAGCAGTTACAATTTTTATTTTTTTTACATGATAACTTTTGTGCTTTCCTTGAAATCTTTCCAATAGTAAAACTGTTTCTGCTTCTTCAAGAGAACATTTAGAATGAGTAGCTAATAGCATGAGGTGTGGCACCCAATGAAAAATAAGCCTTAATAGTCCAGCTGTAATAAGTATCAGGAACCAGGTTACGGCAGTGTATGCTTTATTTCTCTTGTACCTAATACATTTGATAAATTAAAATCAATTATTAAGTTAATAAGTAAATTAAGAATACTGGAATTTTCCAATGTTATTTTCATTTATAGAATATTAATTTTTATTAAATACGATTTTATAAAAGTAATTAATATTTTTTAAACGTAATGTGCAATTTATTGATTTTACAATTTTTAAACGTAATAAATACAATAATATTTAATTAAAACAAATTTTTTCCTTTCTAATTTTAATCAGATTTTCTCATTAAAAACATAAAAAAATCATTTATGAATTTTAATTTAACTTAAAAAAATATTATTTATTATAACATGAATAACATAAATAATTAACAGAACTAAAAATTTAGTAATTTTGATAAAGGCCTTTAATTATTCATTCATTTTAATATTACCCATAAATTTCCATCTGATCTTCTTCGCCAGGATTAACATAATCTATTCCACTCTTCAAATGAAGAAGTCCATTACCTCTAGTTCCTAAAATAGCAAAAGCAAAGTTTATATCAATTGTAATAAAAATACAATATAATAAAAAAAAATAAATATGTGACTAATTTTAATAAAACTTTTAATAGAATTTGACTATAAGTAAATGAATGTCTAACAATTTTATAAAATAAAAATATTGTTAAAAACTGATTTCTCAAATTCATTTTCTTACCCTCCAAAAGTTCAGTTTTTTGCTCTCGTTGCTGTTCTACATTATCATTGTTCATCTGTGTTCCAAAAACACTGTAATTATTTCTGTTAAAATTGAGGGAAAGCTTATTCGGTGTAGTTGGCATTTTTGAGCAGTAACTTTGTTTTCTTAATAAAGACTATTTATGTTATTGTTTTTGCTTATTATATGAATATATTATTTATTCATATGCATATGTAAACACATATCCATATACATACATTCATGCATACTCTATATTATACACATATATACTTTCATACCATGCCTACATATAAAATATTATATTACTACAATAAATGTATATTCTTTGGTTTAAGTTTTCAAATACCAATTACATACACAGTATGTAAATTCATCAAAGTTCAATAAGATATTTACGTCAAATGCTCCAAAGCTGAATATGAATAGGAACTCAAGAAAAAGTAAACTGTCTGCTACCGATACCATTTAATTGTCATTTTGAAAGTTTTTTCTGATATTCTTTCAAAAGTTAACACATGATAATAGTTTTGCATTTGACAAAAGCCACTGCTATCGTTTACAATTCTTTGTAGTGAAGTTGGTGTCTTGTCAGTCACCAGGATCAGTGAGTTTTCTCCAGCCAATTTGAAAGTCAACAATATTTTGCTCAAATTCGCTCATGCCTTGTTGTAATTTTAGTGTTTGCAATTTTTCAAAATCACTCAACCAAAAGATGTCTTGACCAAATAGGAAGGCACTTGCTAAATGAAGTCGAATAGCTAATAAAAAATTTTAATAATCAATATTATGAGTATAATACACTAACTTAAAATTTTTAAAATACTATTTAATTATGATCAATACAACAGATATTAGTTAAAAATTAAATATACATTACAATATAAAATATTGAAAATATTATTATTTGAAATTTGATACACAAACAATTATTTAATTATATTAAGTAAAACTATAATTAATTTATGTAAAAATACATTATTATTTCATATTATTAATTTATAATAATATTAATTTCACATTTTTCAAATTTAATAAAATAGATATTGATTTTGATTAGTAATAATTAATCTACATAAAGATTAAATTTATCTTTGTATATAATATTATTAATAATTTGAAAGCATTAAAGATATTAATATTTGAGTAACAATAACTTATACCCTTAATTGGCTGAAAACAAAGATGAAGCTTTGTGGCAGTTGATCTTTTAAACTCTTTCTTCTTTATTTGTCCGCTACTACAAAATCTCAAATACATTACGGGTTAGAAAATATATTCTAAATAAGCAATTGCTTAACTAAATGTCTTTTAAGAAACAAAATTGAATTGATTCAGACCACTTAACACTTATTTCACTGAATACGCACTAAGATGTCTTTTAATTAAGAAAAATAGAGCAAATAATCCTTGGTTCTCTTGTACTAAAGTATCACATAACAGTCTTATAATACTTTACTATGATTCACAAGTATTTGGCTTCAGAGTGAACAAATAATTATTAAAAATATTTAAATCAAAAACAAAAAAATAACGTGTTTAAGAATGCGCAAAAAAATGACTTAAACAAATTTCAATGATTTAGACAATACAGTATTTAAATACAGCTATACCCGCCACGGGACTTCTAAGAACACAAAATTCCATAACAACGTGATCGTTCATTCCTTCTATAAATATTTTGTACATGACGCTAATCCAACTTAATAAGTTATATTATTTAAATTTGCTTTGTGTAAAGTAAAAATAATGTAAAACTGAGTTACTAAGAAAAAAGAATTCACCCTTGGATGACGAAATGTTTGGAAAATAAAAAAAAGAAAATCAGCACTTGTATATTATTATATTGTCTTCGTAGATTTCACTTTACTTATTTCTTTCTTTAAAAATTATGAATATAGATAACTTACTAAGCAATTATCTCCATACATAAAAAATTAAAAGTTGAATATGTTGATATCATAAAAAAGCTCTACTAATTATATGATCATGGCCAGTGATTATATTAAGCACTTAGATCAATATGGCGAGAATACAATATTTGAATAGTTAAATAATGCACTTTTTTAAATATTTGCTGAAAATATTGGAAGCTAAATACACAATAAATACTATCACATATCGCACACATTAATAGCTCCAATTATTTAAAGTTGTTGAATTTTTTACGCACTGTTTAATATTCTCGCAATGCGAGTAATTTCAATATGATTTCCGGATGTGGTGATGACGTATAGGGCTGTAATTTTTGGGCAGAGTGACAAAACCTGTGAAGAGCAATAGAAAAGCTTAAGTAAAAATTATCAAAAAAGCTTTTGCCCAGTTTAGACAAAATTGCGTAAGGGCGTATATTGAAGTATTATCATTATAGAACTTGAAAAACATGATGACAGTTGCAAATTAATCCTCACCCATAAGTTCTGAATTTTTACATAGTAAATGCACCAGCAGACGAAACTGTTTTAATGATTATCTATAATGTTTCTATCTTTTCTGTATGTCGAATCTTTAATAAGCAAGCACAAGAGAGTCTAATCAAAGTGTGCAAGTTAAGAATTGACGAAAATATAGATACGCGCTTTATTCTCGGTGATTCGTCATACAGTGACGCACAACTGACGACCAAGTACTAATGACGGACGACGTTGGCGGGTGGATATACTTTAGCAGAAAACGACCTGAACAGTGAATCCTCCCGGCTGCTCCAGTTCGCGCGTGCGTAGATAAGTTAAACATTTGCAGAATGCGCGTTGGTTTAAAAAATGATAATTAATTTTATTCTAGGAGGTCAAGTTAAAAAAGTTTTGCGTATCATTTTTATCCACAGGCAATCCATCAAAAGATCTTATGCATAATCCTACTAAACTACTGCATATAACTTTTTAATATTAAGTACAAATATATAAATGCAGTACAAAATTGACAAATGGTTATAACATTTATTAATATCTTTTTAATAAATATAAGTTTCTAATATGTAATTTAGTTGAAAAATTATTCAAATATATATTGATTCATTGCTAAAATCCATTAAAAGTATGATAAAAAATTGAAAACATCACATAAACAGTTTATTTTTTTATTATCCAACAACAAAACTCGTTTAAGTTACGTTTATGTAATGAACAATAAGTATGAGTATATTGATATGATGACAAATATGATTTGTGTTAAATGATATATATTTAAAATTTAATTATTTAATAATTATATATATAGAAATATTATTGCTTCACTTTTTTGCTAACAAGAAAAAATATACTAATAATTTCATAATATATTTAAAAATTAAATGAACTATAAACATATTATAATATGATCTTCATTTATAAAAAATATTATTCAAGTACTTGAATTAGGAGTATTGCATAATTTTTTTAAACTCTTACAGCTTTTTAATTATTAAAAATTGTTTTTGTAATATTTTTATACAAAGAGAATTACTATTGAAATCTAAGTTTCATATTTATTTATTTTAGCTCTTTTACAAACTAAATTATAAACATTTTCTTTAATCTAAAATATATTAGAACTTTTTATTATAAAAAAATTTAGTTAAATTTTTCGATTTCAATATTAATTTATATAATAATATGAAAATGATAATGTGTTTTATAATGTAATACATGAAAATATTAATCTAAGTCAAGATATCAATTAAATATTTGTACATTTCTATTAAATTTTAATTTTGTATACGATTAATATCGATTAGTACTTACTATAAAACAAAATTACCTTAATTGTATTTTACAATACAAATTTCTTTCATTTTTTAATACATTAAAGTTGACTGAAAAATATTAGACTGTTGTATTATGTAGAAATTTATATCGATAAGAATTAAAAACTATTCTTATAGTTTACTTTCAAAATCAATTATTTAAGAACCTTAAAGAATTATAAAAAATAAATTCTCAAAAATATTAAAAATAAAATGCATTAGAAATTATATATTTTTTTATATATATAATTTTTATATAAATAAATATTTATCTTTTCATAGTAACTTATTCACATAATAATGATAACGATGAGGATTAAGATGAATTAATTTAATATAATTTTTAATAATGTTTTTTTAATATTATATAATGTAATAAACAGTAATTTTTTAAATCGATTATAATCTTTTCAAATTAATTCTATATTTAATAAAAAACTTTTAAAAGTTATTTAAAAGCAATAAATTTTCTTTATTATTAACATTTTTATTTTTTACGAAACAAAAATGAAAAATTGAGTCCATGAAAATATGTAAGATTAAAGTATTTAAAAGATTTATAAATAAAAATTTTTATAAAATTACATTTATTTTAAAGGAAATTTTTTTATTTATTAAATACTAAAAATTAAGAACTTTATTAATTACATTAAAATAGAAATTCTTTAAAGATAAAAGGATGTTTTCAGTTTTTAAATGAATTCAATTAGATTTTAATAAAATAAAATATATTCTCATATAAATAAATATTATGTAAATAATATAATTATTGTATTTTATTTGTATTTTAAACGAAAATTAATTTTTAGCTTGCATGATTTCTAGCTGTAAATTTCATATACATAATACGCTAATAAAATAAAAAATTCATTATATTAAAATATAAGTTAAATTGTGTAAATTAAATAATTTATGGTATCATCAACTTCTTAAAATAACTAAATATTTAACAATTTTGGCAAGTGCATAAAAATGTATTTAAAAATAACTATAAGGTATCAATTATAAAAAGTTGAAGATAAATGCAATAATAATTAAGAAAAGTTATATATTCAAAAAGTAAAAAGAAAAAAATTATGATAACCCAAAAACGAATTATGAATAAAATATATATATTTTTTAATTAACCATTAAAACTATTTTCCTGTAACATACCGAATTTTACAAAAAGTTAATAATATTAAAATATATCAATTTATTATAAAATCTGTTAGGAAAAAAATTGATGAAAAATCTCTATTTATCTATATTAAAACATTATTATTTTATAAACGAAAATCAATAGTCCATTAATTGCTTACGAGACATCGATACATAGTACTAAGAGCAGAGGATAAATTTTTAAAACTGCAGAAAAACAAACAGATTTAAATATATTAATTGTTAAGGTTTTAAAATTATAAATCTAATTATATACCTATATATGAAGAATTTCCAAAGGATAATTTTCTGACAAGGTGTTTTAGAAGGTATACTTTAAGCTAATAAAGATGTAAATACAGGAATTTGGTATTTCAAACTAGATGATTTTTATCGAAGAAATCAAATTATAATCATTTCAACTTGGATTGCCTAAGTACTTATTAATGTATTAATGAATGATATTGTAGTGTTAGATACAAAAAAATTATTGTAAATAAAAAAAGTCCGTAAAATAATTTTTAGATGACAATTACAATAGAATGTGTTGGACGACAATTACAAGCGATATAAAATATTGGTAAAATTATTTAAATACATTAAATATTAATGCTTAATTGATGAGAAAATAAAATCTTATTTAGAAAAAACCTTTATTTTGAAGAATCTAAAGATTTTATGTATCAACAATAAAAATTTTATTGATTAATAGATTATTGAAAATATTAAAAACATTTTGTCGTACAATTATTTTTATATGAAACTGTTCGGATAATTTTTCATAAATATTAAATTAAAAACAATAATATTTTTTTTTAATTTTTAAGTTTTAAACATTTTTTTTATTATATTAAAAAATTATAAATTTTTATTATTGCCATTTTAAAAAAATTGTAATTTTAGAAAAGTTTTTTCCTTATAAAATATTTATTATGATTTTGTGCTATAATACCAGTCACGGCATACTTCCATATGATTAAAATATTTTATAGAAGTTTAAATAATTAACAATTTACTTAAAAAATTTAATAATAGTCTATTATTTACTTTTTCTAAATAAAAATTTTGAAAAATAGCTTTTTCGATTCTTATTTATTATTCTCCAATCAAAGAACTATAAAAAAATCCACAACTTAGGTTTGTATAGTTTATTAAATTAATCTTAAGAGGTTTTGCGAAATATTTTAATTGAGAACTACAGAATATTATATCGTATTATTAATACATAAGCAATATTCTTTAATAGATACATAATTATATTTTATTAATGTATGATAGTACTCATACATTTCTGCACACATGTTTAAATACACACGTACATCAATACAGAAAATATAATAATATGAAATATTAGAGTGAAAAGTTAAAAACAATAAATACAAATATACATATATATATACATTTATTACAAAATTTTTTTATACCATTTAAAAATAAGAATAGAAAACCTTCTAATTCATTGAATAGAAGCTATTTTTGTAGATATTTGATGAATATTATACTTACCTTTATAATATGTTACAAAATTTCTTGATAATAAAATAGGATCTTAATCAGAGTTAAACAAATAATGTACTAATGGAATGTATTTTAAAAAATTATTAAATTATTTTTTATTCAATTAAATTATTTGAATTGCTATCGAATTGTATAATAATAAATATGAAAGATAATTTATAAAAATAAGTTATGACAATGTGGTAAATATTGTAAATTTATTTTCATTTATTTAAATCAATCAATATTATTTAAATCCTTTTACCTATTAATTATTGTGAATGAAATTTTATTTTTGTAAATAGAAGATATGAATAAAATTATGACTAATTGATGTTCTAAAACGTATTTGATTTAAAATTAATCAGATAACAAGAATTCACAATTATTTTTGTTGTTAAAGGAAATTATTACTTTTATTATTAAAATAAAAATCATCTATTAAAAATTAGAATCCGGTTAAACTAAGAAATTTGAGCTTATTATAAAAAGTTTATTTTCTGTCTTTTTATAAAATTATGTATCTTTATATATAATGATGTCATATATAACAAGACTTTTTATTTCTTGTGTTAACCAAAATAAATAATAGATAAATTTATCATTTAATTTTGAAAACAAGTAGATTCATTTAATTTTTATTTTTACTTAAAAAAAATTTTACCATTTTTTAAGTCGAGAACTAATTTACATTATTAAATCAGTATCATCGTCTAAGTTAAAAAGTGCTTCATGAATAAATAATCTTTTAGATTATTAATTAATTTTTTTCATTTTTATACGTTTTTTAATATTTTAATAATAATTTAATCATCAATAATTATTAAATATTAATTATAACAAATTTTTCTTAATATATTGAAGTAGAGTACAATAATTTTTTTTGTAAAACTAAAATATTTAAAATAAATATTTCATTATTTCAACAATTATTTATATTCATTTATTTTAGCAGCTTATTATCACATGCATGCTAAAATTGATCATTATTCACGTGTAGAATATTATTCTACACATATTAAAACATAATTTAATTAATATTTAATATAAGTTTTAAAAAACTCTTCATATTCAATATTTTTTTTTAGTAAGAAAAGAATATTATATATTATATAATTACACCTTATTCATATATAAAATCCGGCTTTCCTTACAATTCAATTTCAATATATTTGTATATGAACAAAATTTTATTAATTAACATTTGTTCTATTACTTAATATTTATATAAATATATAGTGTAGTTTATTATATTAATATCATTTTTGTTTAGTGAATAAAAAATAACAATTATAGAAACAAGATCAAGCTATTAAAAACCTTAACTTAAAAATTAGACGTATATTATACAATAAGTTTAATAAATCTAATTAAAATTTAAATATTTATTGTAACTTTAATTTTGAGTAAAATACAGAGTAAAATATTATAATGATAATATAATAAACAAATTTTATTTTTTAAAAATACAAATAGATGACTCATATTTAAACAGAAATATTAAAAAAAAAAATAATTATATAATATATAAATGAATGTTATTATGCAATAAAATCTATAATTTATTCAATTGTTTAAACGTAAATTAAGCAAGTGAAGTATAAGATATCATATATTACACTATTTGAATAAATTTACAATATATAATGTATACGTAGGTATAATGTAAATATAAAAAATATTAGATACATACATATTTTCATTAATTTAAAAACTGTTTACAAATAGTGTATAACATTTGAAAAAGTTTACTATTTCTAATTTAATTTTTAGTTGTTAGAATGTTTTTTTTTGGTATTTTGTAAAACTTAGAAAAAACTGAAAAATATATAATATAACGTAAGATGAAATTTTAAATATTTTTCAGTTAATTTCAAAATGAAAAGTTAATAATTGTTATTTAAAAATATTTAATTTAAATGCAACTTCCTATTTGAAAATTTTTTAAACACTATTAGTTATTTTCAATTTTTACTATTTTTACGTTATTTAATAAGCTATTATATTAAGATATGAATTTTAGGTAAAGCTAAAAATATTATTAAATTAAATTATTAAAAATTAATAAAGAAATAATATTTTTGAAAATTATCTTGTAATTATTCAAAAATATTAATTGAACTCAAATTTTTTTATAATAATATTGTTTAATAGAGTATAAATACTATGTACTATTATATTAATTTTAATATTCGGAAAGATTTTTACAGAAATTAAACTATTTATTTTTCCTAGTAGCATTATCAAATGAGACATAAAAATTTCTCGTAATATTTATAATAGTATTTTTTTGAAGATATTCAACAACAAAGGTATCACCATAAAAGTTGTGATAAAATAAGTAAAAACTGTTTCATCGAATCAGAACATACTGAGTTTAATATTAAAAATTGATATTTAAATTTTTTTATAGAATCATTCAAAATTAAAAAAATTCTATTTACGCATCTATAGAATATTAAAAATTGCTTTTTTTAAAAATATTAAAAATATAGTTATAATAAGTTATTATTATTAACTACTTTTTAATTTAATTAACTTTTTACTATGGTTGCATTACGACATTACAGTTTTTTGTAATAAGAGAATTTTTTATAAAATGTTTATGAATGTTAATAACATAAACAAATTTTATGATTTCATTTATAGGACTACATTACAGTATATTATATTTGAATTTTATTTTTAACAAAGATTAAGGTATTTTTTTTTGTTTAAAATATGTTCTATTTGATACCATATCAAAGGGGCAATCAAGCTTGAAAATACGAATAATAATCTGATTATCTTGAAATATGATAAAAAATTTGAAAAACTATGAGTTTTCGTAAGTATTTAGAATATAATAATTGTCTTTTTTATTTTTTTCGAATAATAATAAAAATTTGATTAACATTTTCTAATGTTCTCATGAAAGATTTACTAAAATAATAAAAAGATTAATATTTTATAATTCAAGATTAACATGTTTAAATAGAATTTTAAATGTATATTATAACAAAAATAATAATATTTATTATTATTATCAAATAAGGACATCAATTTTTAAACGTCATATTTAATTTATTATTATCTATTATTATTATTACTATTATATTATATTATATTCTATATTGTAACGTATTTATATAAACATTCGTAAAATAATAGAAACTAACTTTTAATATATCAAATATAAGTACGATAATTTCAAATATTAGAACTTTTTAAACATGTATATCAAGTGATATAATTTAAATAAGTTTTTATTGAAGATAAGTACATTATGAAACTATGTTTTACAAAGAATCTTTGATATTACCATAATTTTATAAAAATAAGTATTCATCTTTAATCAATTAATTTCAATCAATAAAAATAAAAAAACAAAAATTAATTCTAATTTTCATAAATTTGGGTAGAGCATATATCTATATAATTAAGAATATTTTCGTTTGTGAGTAATAAATAAATAACTTAGTATCTTCTTTCCAAAAATATAATTTTTTAGTATTATTATTATTATATATATATATATAGCATATATATATAGATATATATATAAGATTTGTAGTGATTAAAGTTCAAATATGCGAGAAGAAATGAGAGATCTCAAATCTTATCTTCCTTTTTATCTTTTAAATTTTTTGATTATCAAAATGAAAGGGATAGAATCTATTTGGTGATTATATTTTATTATTTAATAATAATATATGAAATATAAGTTATTATTTTTTACATGATTATTTCATTGAGAAAAATAATAATAAAAATGTTTACATTATTGTCCATTGCTTATTTTGATAATTATGATATCAAACCGATATCAAACTTTCAATTCATAAGTGATTTCATTTATACCATGAATACTATATTCATAATTTGTTTTGATACATAATACAAATTATCTTGAATTAAACTTATCATTGTACACGTTATTGCTTTTATTTTATTGCCAATTATTTAGCATTTTATGTTATTCAAATTTTAATAGTGTTATAAAAAAGTATTAAATAGTTTATGAACGTATTGGGTCCACATATATACTATGCATCGGTATGCATAATATTGTTTTACTTTATTAAATTTATATTTTTTGTTTGGAAATTAATTATTTCTAAATTTTGTAATAAAAAATATTTTTATTTAAATTTGTATTCACGAATTATTTATTCAATAATTAGATAATTAATTTTATTAAATTAAAAATGAAATAAATATAAGTATAAAGAAATTATTTTCAATTTAAAATATTTAAAGAATATAATTATTTTTCAAAATATTCATGCACGTTTCTGTTACTTTTAATCATTTAATTAGGCTCTTTTATAATTATAGTATAGAGTATATCATTACTATACTTGCCTAAACAAAATTATCTATAATACCAGCCTTATTTGATATATGTGAATTAAAATTTGTATTTAAGAAAATTTTATAAAATATTTAGATTGGTAATTATGCATATACTGTGAATAGAAAATTAAACGTATACATAAAATACTAGAAAAAATTGTTAATATTACTTACTATAATTATAGTAATATAATAAATAATTAAATGAAACTATATGGAAAAACTCTCTCGCTTTGTTCCTTTTTTATACAATCAAAATATTTTAAAGTATTTTTAAATAAATATTTGTATATTTATTAAATTTTGTATATTTTTTGAGCGCTTGATCCGTAAGTGATCGGCGACTCACCATCCATAATATCCATATTAGCTAGATTGTTGAATTAGTTCCTCGTTGCCCTCATCAAATTGAATTATTAAGGAAAGTCCATAGTGATGAGAGTAGTAATGGCATCCTATCAGTGATTTTATTAGTTACGCCCGCCGTCGTAGAACGCGCTCAATCCTATTATTGACTCAATTTTGATTCGATAAAAGTTTATGTCTCTGCTTGGCATCTTGTTCGTACGACTTTGTCTAAGCAAAAATTAACAATTAGGATCAGTTTGGAATTAAAATTTTTTATCAATTTTTTAGTATTAATCTCTAATTTTTGTAAATGAGGCTGAAAAATTATAATTAAAAGACGTTTTTTGTTTTTCCTTTTTTTATGCATACATTTTTTGTATATATGGTGTGTTAATATTATAATTACAATAAAATAGAAAAAAATTATTATATATTGCTGTAGATTTTTATATTTTTTTGAGTATTTAAAATATAGTTATTTTTTCTATTTCTAATGCAATGTATATAAAATTGATTATTTATATGAGAAGATATGAATCCGCTGGATCTCACGGGAAAAATGAAATAAGCTAGGGTGTTGTCAATATTAGTAGCAGTAATATAACATAAAACAATTAGGATTGGAGAAGAGGGTCTGTGATAGTATATAGAAAAAGTCAGCCGTAAAGGCGATGTGGAAAATGAGTTATGCACGGGGAGGTCCAGATTGAGGAACAAAGGGTAGAGCGAGTCCATCGACCAGCATAAAAATAAGAGTAGAGTAACCGACGCAGACGCGAAAGTATGGGGAGGGCCGGTGATTCGAAGAAGGGGAATGGGGAAAAAGGCGAGAGGTTGTGCGGCCTGGTGCAAGACAACAACTGTTCGATCAGAAATGAAAGAAGGAGAATGCGCGGAAAAGATGAATCGAGCGAAACGAAGGAACGAGAGCAGAAAGCGAGGACGATTCTACTGGGGGAGCGACGTGTACATATGGTTACATATTAGTAACCTAGGGTGGCAACAGGACACGTGCTAAACAGGAAAATGTAGCGTCGTAGCTGGACGGCAGAAAGATGATGGTTAAATTAAGAAGGGGAGGAGAAATACCGGCAGAGCGGAGAAAGTAAGAACATTTTTAGTATGGACATGAATTATTTGCTATAAAAAAAATTTTTGAAATCCAAGCGAGGTTGGAGCTCATGCAGTAAGATTTTACTAGTTCGGTGTGGATATGAGCGTTATGGATTGAAAGGTTTATTTGTTACATATTGTTAATATATTATTATAAAATTTTTACAAGAAACCAAATATTGAATTAAAATTTTTAAATAAATTTTTAATAATTATTATAATAATGTCAAGCTTTTTTTAGATAAAGTTGATTGGTTTTACATATTTAAATACTATACATAATAAAAATTTTTTAAATTAAAATTTTAGTAACGCAAAAATGATTTAAATATAAAATAAATCATAAAGTTCATTTTAAAATTTAATTGATTAATAATTTAATAGATTTCTATTTACTTTTATTAAGATTTTAATATTTATTCAATAAATAGAACTACTATCTATTATATTTAAAAATAGTACGAAATAATTAGCGTTATTTCAATTAAAAACTTATATTTCAATAATAAATTAAATACGATAATTATTTACATATACTAATTCTTAGTTATAAAATGGATGGCTATACATTTTTTGCACATTGTAAAAACCATAAAATTATCATTGTATTACAAGCATACCTTTTGTCTCTTCCAATTTCAACAAATTCTAATTACATTCCGAAATCACATTGCAAATCATACCGAAAAAATAAGGAAAAATAGATAAATGAATTTTCGATTAGAAATCACGTACGTATTGATGTTATCAAATTGGTTGTGTTCTCTACAGTAGCTGGTAACTTACTGCATGAA